>JARBWK010000015.1:836944-946930 GCA_030556195.1 Anolis apletophallus | reverse complement strand
CATTGAATTAGCAAAAGTACAAAACAAATAATGAGTCACATTATAAAAACAATGACATTTAAAGGTTTAACGGATGCCCCGAGTCTCATGGATGGCTGCGATGATTCACAGTTTGTATGAGAAACATTCAAACATGGGTTCATGTGCAAGATCTCTTTTTCCCCCCCAGCACCCAAAACACTAGGCATCTTTGCTGTTCTGTTTTGCCCTGCTTCTCTTTTTTCTTTGGCACAAGGTTTCGTCTTCTTAAAAATTGCTTTTTTCCCCTAGCCATGAGTCTTTTTTTAATAATTATTTTTATTAATTATTTTTAAATAACAATAAAAAGTGCGGGGATAGCATAGTAGTGCCGCACACCGGCCGGGAACCAGGGCCCTTTCAATACTCACACAACCACGGCTCGAAATCTCTCTCTCTCTCTCTCTCACTCTCTCTCTCGGCATTACTTCACGAACGAAGATTCTTAGGAAGGACTCATCCCACGCTTTTTACAAGCGCGTTGATGACTAAAAAGGCCAATCTGAGATAGGCAAGTCCGGTTGCAGAAAGCACAGCAGAAAGTCTCCTTGGGTGATGTTGTTTCCAAGTTGCGGTTCTTTCTGCGTTGTTGTTTCTCTTCGAGACCCGTTCGGCGTGTCTTCTCGAAAGACGCCGCGGCATCGTGGGTAGTGCGTCTCCATGCCTCCCGATGTGAGGCCAGGGTGGACCATTGTTGGTGATCAATCTGGCCGAGCCTGAGATATTGTTTCAGGGAGTCCTTTTATCCCTTTTTGGGGGCGCCTCTCTTGCGCTGATCCGTGGCAAGTTCACCATAGAGTTGTGGTTGGGAGGCGGTGGTCCTCCATCCTAGAGACCTTGTGCCCTGCCCAGCGCAGCTGTGCTCTCAATAGCATGGCCTCAATGCTGGTGATCCCTGCTTGCTCAAGGATGGCAACATTAGTCACATAGTCGGTCCAGTGTATATTTAGGATTGTGCGAAGACAGCGCTGATGAAAGCGTTTGATAGGTGACCCAGGTTTCAGACCCACAGAGGAGAATGGACAGTACGATAGCTCTGTACACACTGATTTTGGTGCTTGGCCTCAGGTGCTTGTTGCTCCAGACTCTTTTGTGAAGCCTTCCAAATGCACTCTATGCCTTTGCTAATCTGTGATCTATCTCTTTATCAATCTTGGCGTCTGAAGAGATGATGCTTCCTAGGTAGGTGAACTGCCGAACGGACTTAAGCATAGATGTGCCTATGCTGACGTGGGGATGATGGTGTTCTTCCTGTGGTGCAGGCTGGTAGAGGACTTCCGTTTTCTTCAGGCTGACTTCCAGCCCAAACAGCTCTGCAGCTGCTGCAAAGCAGGACGTGAGGCGCTGCAGGGCTGCTTCTGGATGGGCGACAAGGGCAGCATCGTCAGCAAAAAGAAGTTCACAGACTAGGTAGTTTAGAGTCTTTCCTTCCTGGCAGCAGCATGCGACACGGAGGCAGGGCTGGCTTCCCTCCCTCCCTCTCTCCCTCCTTCCTTCCCTTCTTCGTCTCCTCCTTCCTTCCTTTGTCATCTCTTTCCTTCCTGGCAGCGGCACGTGACAAAGAGGCAGGGCTGGCTTCCCTCCCTCTTTCCTTCTTCATTGCCCTGAACATTTGCTGTTGGTTGTGGGGGTCTCTGTGTGGGGAGTTTGCCCCAATTCTGTTGTTGATGGGGTTCACAATGCTCTTTGATTATAGGTGAACTATAAATCCCAGCAACTACAACTCCCAAACTTCAAGGTCTATTTCCCCCAAACTCCATGTGTGTTCATAGTTGGGCATATTGAGTATTCATGCCAACTTTGGTCCAGATTCATCATTGTTTGAGTCCTCACTGCTCTCTGGATGTAGGTGAAGTACAATTCCCAAACTCAATGTCAATTCTCACCAAACCCTTCTAGTGTTTTCTATTGGTCATAGGAGTCCTGTGTGTCACATTTGGTTCAATTCTATCGTTGATGGGGTTCAGAATGCTCTTTGATTGTAGGTGAATTATAAATCCCAGCAACTACAACTCCCAAATGACAAAATCAATTTTTTTAGTGACGGTCCGGATTGAGTGCTGCTTGGCTTCCACCTGTTCCGGATAAGGAAAGAAGATCTGCGGGGACCTCATGATGCTTCTGATGGAGACACTGGGAGGAGATCTGTGCACGACGGGTACCCAGGAAGCCGATGCCTGAAGGATCTGAGACGGGATCTCACCACCGTACGGCATCCTCCATTCAGTCCAGGTTGAGCGCCGCCTGGCTTCCATCTGTTCCCGGTAATGAAAGAAGATCTGCGGGGACCTCATGATGCTTCTGATGGAGACACTGGGAGGAGATCTGTGCACGACGGGTACCCAGGATGCTGACGCCTGAAGGATCTGAGACTGGATCTCACCACGGCATCCTCCATTCGGTCCAGGTTGAGCGCCGCCTGGCTTCCATCTGTTCCCGATAATGAAGGAAGATCTGCGGGGACCTCATGATGCTTCTGATGGAGACACTGGGAGGAGATCTGTGCACGACGGGTACCCAGGATGCTGACGCCTGAAGGATCTGAGACTGGATCTCACCACGGCATCCTCCATTCGGTCCAGGTTGAGTGCCGCCTGGCTTCCATCTGTTCCGGATAAGGAAAGAAGATCTGCCTGGACCTCATGATGCTTCTGATGGAGACGTTGAGAGGAGATCTGTGCACAACAGGTACCCAGGATGCTGACGCCTGAAGGATCTGAGACTGGATCTCACCACCGCACGGCATCCTCCATTCGGTCCAGGTTGAGCGCCGCCTGGCTTCCATCTGTTCCCGATAATGAAAGAAGATCTGCGGGGACCTCATGATGCTTCTGATGGAGACGCTGAGATGAGATCTGTGCACGACAGGTACCCAGGATGCTGACGCCTGAAGGATCTGAGACTGGATCTCACCACCGCACGGCATCCTCCATTCGGTCCAGGTTGAGTGCCGCCTGGCTTCCATCTGTTCCGGATAAGGAAAGAAGATCTGCCTGGACCTCATGATGCTTCTGATGGAGACGCTGAGATGAGATCTGTGCACAACGGGTACCCAGGATGCTGACGCCTGAAGGATCTGAGACTGGATCTCACCACCGCACGGCATCCTCCATTCAGCCCAGATTTAACACTGCCTGGCTTCCATCTGTTCCGGATAAGGAAAGAAGATCTGCGGGGACCTCGTGATGCTTCTGAGGGAGACGTTGAAGGAACGGTGAGGCGCTGGTTGTGGAAACAGAGTGCCGACTTCTTCCGTGATGGCCTCAGAAAACGTGTTCATCGTTGGCAGAGAAGTATCCGATTGTCCAGTGATGATGTGTAAGCGTGAAATGTGGTTGTTGAAGAGCTCAGGATCATGTCTGTGTTGATGTATTAACCTGTTCCCGCCCAATCCCAGGTGAGGAAGGCGGGGGCCTTGCCCTTCCCTTGGCCCTCCCCCACCTTGGAGGCCGTCCCCCCTCCCCCCTCAGGCCACGAGGGGGCTCCCTCACCTCAGTCCGTCCGTCAGTGAGCCAGTTAAGGAAGTGATTGAGTTTTTGAACTTGAGCGTGTCACCTCTTGGGATTGGCCGGCGTCGGGTGAGAGTGCTGCCCTTAGACAATCCCTCACCAACCGGAGCCCGCATTTCATTCCATGACGTCTCTCCCCTTGGCGTCCTCTCTGGTGGGGCTTCGCTCCACCTCTTCCTCGCTCGCGCCGGGCACCCCTCCTTCCTTGAGTGAAGGAAGGAGGGGCTGGCGCGAGCGAGGAAGAGGCGGAGGGAAGCCGCGTCAGAGGCCCTAGGGGCCTATGGCGTTCCGCGCGCAGGCGCAAAACCTCACAAAGATCGACCTTTAAAAATTTTTTTTGAGGGGGGGTCCGGATCTGGCGCCCCCCCCCATGGCTGCGCCCCTAGGCCGTGGCCTAGTGTGGCCTTATGGAAAATCCGGGGCTGCCGTGCGGCATCCTCCATTCGGTCCGGATTGAGCGCCGCCTGGCTTCTACCTGTTCCCGATAAGGAAAGATGTTGAGAGAATGGAGACGTTGAGAGAACGGTGAGGCGCTGGTGGCGGACACAGAGTGCCGACTTCTTCCGTGACGGCTTCCGTTGGCAGAGAAGTATCCGATTGCCCGGTGATGACGTGGAAACGTGAATCGTGGTCGTTGAAGAGCGTGCCCACTCTCAGTTGGATGGTCTTGCCCAACCCCAGGTGAGGAAGGCGGGGGCCTTGCCCTTCCCTCGGCCCTCCCCCACCTGGGAGGCCATCCTCCCCTTCCCCCCCTCAGGCCACGCGGAGGCCTCCCTCGCCTCAGTCAGTCAGTGAGGTAAACACAAATAATACTCTCTCTCTCTCAGCATTACTTCGCGAACGAAGATTCTTAGGAAAGACTCATCCCATGCTTTTTACAAGCGCGTTAATGACTAAAAAGGCCAATCTGAGATAGGTAAGTTCGGTTGCAGAAAGCACAGCAGAAAGTCTCCTTGGGGGATGTTGTCTCCAAGTTGCGGTTCTTTCTGTGTTGTCGAGACCCGTTTAGACTCATTCGTGTCTTCTCGAAAGAGGCTGCAGCATTGTGGGTAGTGCGTCTCCATGCCTCCAGATGTGAGGCCAGGGTGGACCATTGTTCGTGATCAATCTGGCCGAGCCTGAGATGTTGTTTCAGGGAGTCCTTATGTCTCTTTTTGGGGGCGCCTCTCTTGCGCTGACCCGTGGCGAGTTCACCGTAGAGTAGTATCTTTGGGAGGGGGTGGTCCTCCATCCTAGAGACCTTGTGCCCTGCCCAGCGCAGCTGTGTTCTCAATAGCATGGCCTCAACGCTGGTGATCCCTGCTTGCTCAAGGACAGCGACATTCGTCACATAGTCGGTCCAGTGTACGTTTAGGATTGTGCGAAGACAGCGCTGATGAAAGCGTTTGAGGAGTCGTAGGTGCTGGCGATAGGTGACCCATGTTTCAGACCCATAGAGGAGGATGGACAGTACGATAGCTCTGTACACACTGATTTTGGTGCTTTGCCTCCGGTGCTTGTTGCTCCAGACTCTTTTGTGATGCCTTCCGAATGCACTCTATGCCTTTGCTAATCTGTGATCTATCTCTTTGTCAATCTTGGCGTCTGAAGAGATGATGCTTCCCAGGGAGGCGAACTGCTGGACGGACTTAAGCCCAGATGTGCCTATGCTGACGTGGGGGTGATGGTGTTCTTCCTGTGGTGCGGGCTGGTAGAGGACTTCCCTTTTCTTCAGGCTGACTTCCAGCCCAAACAGCTCTGCAGCTGTTGCAAAGCAGGACGTGAGGCGCTGCAGGGCTGCTTCTGAATGGGCGACAACAAGGGCAGCATCATCAGCAAAACGCTGCTCAGGGACTAGAGTGTTCAGTGAGTAACAACCCCACGCGTGGGTGGGAGGGGGGGGAGGCGAGTGAAAAGCTGTGAGGAGGAAAAAAACAACAGGAAACACGAGAGGGTGAAAAATGAGGAGAAAAACACCAGCCTCTTGAACTTGAGTGTGTCGCCTCTTGTGATTGGCCCGCGTCGGGTGAGAGTTCCACCCTCACACAATCCCCAACCAATCGGTGCCCGCGTTTCATTCCATGACGTCTCTCCCCTCGACTTATGCGTCACTCGCTTTCTGCGCATGCGTGCCGCCTTTGACACTTTGAAGACCTCGAGGATGACAGAGAAGGGCTTCGTGGCAATTCCTTGATTCCGATTGGTTCGTCTGGTCACAACCCTGCTCTGATTGGGTCACAGTGCTGTCAAAAACCAAGGGCGAGTCCCCGCCCTCTAACATTCCGCCGATTGGCCGAGGGAAGCTTCGTTCAGTTTCCCGTCTCGGGATTGGTCGGAGGGCGGGCGCGAATGGGAGCAAGGGCCAATCAGGGCGCGGAGTGAGGAGAGTGACGGCGTGAGGCCGAGCCGCTCCCCGAGTGCGAGAGGAAAAGTAGTCCCGGCGCGGAAGTGGACGGCGAGGGGAGCGCGTGGAGGGGCGACGCCGGGGCCGCGCGCTCTCCGTTCCCGGCCGCATTCTGTCCCGGTCGGCAGCCAGGGCGGAGCGCTCGGCTATTGGTTGTGAGGTGGGGGCGGAAGGATACGGGCCAAGGCAAGCGGGGGCGTCGTTCGACCTGGCGAGTCCCGGCCCGGCGGAGCGCCGCGAGGGGACCCCTCCGCCCGTGCCAGTCTCTCCGAGGAAGGCGCCTCAGTCGGGCAGGCCGAAAGCAGGCAGGCAGGAGGACGAGGCCGCCGCGGAGGGAGGCAGGCAGGCAGGCAGGCTCCGGAGGTGAGTACGCCGCCCGCCCTCGTCCGTCCCCTTCCCCGCCCTGCCCGCGTTCAGACGTGCGCCCCCCCTACACGTGTCTGCATGCGTGTCAGGCTCTCTCTCGGCTTCTTCTCAAGCCAGTGCTGACGCTTCGCCCCCAGGCCTGGACATCCCGCTCCCCTCCCTCCCTCCACACGCAGGGTCTCAGCCTCATAACCCCCACCGTCACAATTTAACCCGGATTATGCTTTAAATCGGATTATGTGAGTCCACACTGACAGATAATCCGGGTTAAGAAGGAAACATGGGATCGCAAACTGGGATAGAGGGCCTGCCCGGAAGTGCAGGAAGGAAAGAAGGAAGGAAAGGGCCCTTCCGGGCAGGCTTCCTCTCCCAGGGTCTGGTCCCAGGTGCCCTGCTCTCAGAGGAATCTAAACCGGATTATGCTTTAAACTGGATTATGTGAGTCCACGTTGACAGATAATCCGGGATAAGAAGGAAACGTGGGATCGGAAACTGGGCAGGAAGGGAAAGTAGGGAAGGAAGGAAGGAAGGAAGGGAAGCCTCTCTCTCTCAGGACCCGGTGACCCCAGGCTTTCTGTTATAAACCGGATTATATGGGTCCCCACTGTCAGAAAATCCGGGGTAAACAAAAAACCTGGGATTAGATCCTGGAAGAGAGAGAGGAAGAAGGAAGGAAGGCAGGAAGGAAGGAAAGGGCCCTTCCGGGCAGGCTTCCTCTCCCAGGGTCAGATCCCAGGTGCCCTGCTCTCAGAGGAATCTAAACCGGATTATGCTTTAATCTGGATTATGTGAGTCCACGTTGACAGATAATCCGGGATAAGAAGGAAACATGGGATCGGAAACTGGGATAGAGGGCCTGCCCGGAAGTGCAGGAAGGAAAGAAGGAAGGAAAGGGCCCTTCCGGGCAGGCTTCCTCTCCCAGGGTCTGGTCCCAGGTGCCCTGCTCTCAGAGGAATCGTCACCGCCATCACCGTCATGATATAAACCGGATCATGCTTGAATCTGGATTCTCTGAGTCCACATTGACAGATAATCCGGGATAAGCAGGAAACGTGGGATCGGAAACTGGGCTGGAGCGCCTGTCCGGAAAGGCAAGAAGGGGAAATAAGGAAGGGAGGAAGTAAGGGAAGCCTCTCTCTCTCAGGACCCGGTGATCCCAGGCTTTCTGTTATAAACCGGATTATATGGGTCCCTACTGTCAGAAAATCTGGGATAAACAAAAAAAACCCTGCAATCAGATCCTGGAAGAGAGAGAGGGCCTGCCTGGAAGGGCAGGACGGGAAGTAGGAAGGGGAAAGGAAAGGGAAGTGAAAACCAAAGAAGAGGAAGGAAGGAAGGAAGGAGGGAGGGAGGGACGGAAGGAAGGAGGGATGGGAAGTAGGAAGGGGAAAGGGAAGAAGGAAAGGGAAGTGAAAACCAAAGAAGAGGAAGGAAGGAAGGAAGGAAGGAAGGAGGGAGGGAGGGAGGGAGGGAAGGAAGGACAGGAAGTAGGAAGGGCAAAGGAAAGGGAAGAAGGAAAGGGAAGTGAAAACCAAAGAAGTGAAAGGAAGGGAGGGAAGGAAGGAAGGATGGGAAGTAGGAAGGGGAAAGGAAATGGAAAGGGAAGTGAAAACCAAAGAAGAGGAAGGAAGGAGGGAAGGAAGGATGGGAAGTAGGAAGGGGAAAGGGAAGAAGGAAAGGGAAGTGAAAACCAAAGAAGAGGAAGGAAGGGAGGGAGGGCCCTTCTAGACAGGCCCAGAGACAGACACACACAACATTATATTATAGAAAGAGACATATATGTAGAGATAATATATGTATATAGTATTGAATATTGAATATTATTGATAAACATAAAACCATGCCTATTATGGGATGCCTTTGTGTCACAATTGAGAGGGAGAGGAAGAAGTCACGGGGGGGGGGGGGGTGAGGAGAGGAAACAATGGCTGGAAGTCTGAAACCAGGCCTGGTGTGTTTTTTCCCCCTGGTTTCCTTGAACTTGTTTTGAAGGCGAGAGGAGACGATGCGACGCGCACCTGCCTCCCTTGGTCATGTTTCCTGCTTCCCTCTCAAGGAAACAAGAGCAGAGCAACGGGGTCTGTCTGAAAAGGGCACTTTCTCAAAGCGCTCTCTCTAACTCGGTTTCTTGGAGCTTGATCCCCATTTGCCATGGGGTCTTTTTTTGCGGGGAGGGAAGAGGCGGCAGGGAGGTGATGGAGCCAGAGATCTGAGGAGAGCGCACCCTTGTCAGAAAGGTGTCTCTTTCAGGGCTGAATCCATGGAGGCAACGACGCAAAGTTCTTGTTGACGTCTTCCCATCAGTGGAAGGCACTCCCTTCACATTCGTTGCGCCCCTTTCACGTGTAGATTAGGGTGCCAGGTTTTAGAGGCCGCCCTTCCTTCCTACCTACCTATTGAAGGCCATTTTAATGTATCTGCTGTGTTTTTTATTCTGTTTTTTTACCACACTATTATTATTATTTAATGTTTTTTTAAAAAAACTTTGTTTTGTGTGGATAGACGTTAGCCGCCTTGACTCCTCATGGGAAGAAAGGCAGGATGTAAATAAAGATAACAATAATAATGGGGGAAAGGCAACAGGAAGTGAGAGAAATGTATCCCTTGGAAGGGAAGTTCACTCCTGGAAGAGTTATTATCATGGGAAGGCATGTAGCCGGGGGGGGGGGGCTTGAGGGGCTTGAGCCCCCCCCCCAATTCTCAGGCTGGTCCGCGAGAAGGCCTTACTGGTACAATAACAACAACAAGAGTTATTATCATGGGCAGTTATTATCATGGGAAGAGTTATTATCATGGGCAGGCATGTAGCCGGGGCTTGAGGGGCTTGAGCCTCCCCCAAATTCTCAGGCTGGTCCGTGAGAAGGCCTTACCGGTACATTAACAACTGGTACATTAACAACAACAAGGGGGAAAGGCAACAGGAAGTGAGAGAAATGTACCCCTTGGAAGGGAAGTTCACTCCTGGAAGAGTTATTATCATGGGCAGGCATGTAGCTGGGGGCTTGAGGGTTTTGAGCCCTCCCCAAATTCTCAGGCTGGTCCGCAAGAAGGCCTTACTGGTACATTAACAACAACAAGAGTTATTATCATGGGAAGGGTTATTATCATGGACAGGCATGTAGCCGGGGGGGGGGGGGGGCTGGAGGGGCTTGAGCCCCCCCCCCAATTCTCAGGCTGGTCCACGAGAAGGACTTACTGGTACATTAACAACTGGTACATTAACAACAACAATGGGGGAAAGGCAACAGGAAGTGAGAGAAATGTATCCCTTGGAAGGGAAGTTCACTCCTGGAAGAGTTATTATCATGGGCAGGCATGTAGCCCCGGGGGAGCTGGAGGGGCTTGAGCCCCCCCCCCCGCAAATTCTCAGGCTGGTCCGCGAGAAGGCCTTACTGGTACATTAACAACAACAAGACTTATTATCATGGACAGGTATGATCATGGGAAGAGTTATTATCATGGGCAGGCATGTAGCCAAGGGGCTTGGCCTCCCCCAAAATTCTCAGGCTGGTCCGTGAGAAGGCCTTACCGTACATTAACAACTGGTACATTAACAACAACAAGGGGAAAGGCAACAGGAAGTGAGAGAAATGTACCCCTTGGAAGGGAAGTTCACTCCTGGAAGAGTTATTATCATGGGCAGGCATGTAGCTGGGGGGGGGGCTTGAGGGTTTTGAGCCCCCTCCCCCAAATTCTCAGGCTGGTCCGCGAGAAGGCCTTACTGGTACATTAACAACAACAAGAGTTATTATCATGGGAAGGGTTATTATCATGGACAGGCATGTAGCCGGGGGCTGGGGGCTGAGCCCCCCAATTCTCAGGCTGGTCCACGAGAAGGACTTACTGGTACATTAACAACTGGTACATTAACAACAACAATGGGGGAAAGGCAACAGGAAGTGAGAGAAATGTATCCCTTGGAAGGGAAGTTCACTCCTGGAAGAGTTATTATCATGGGCAGGCATGTAGCTGGGGGAGGGGGGGGGCTTGAGGGTTTTGAGCCCCCTCCCCCAAATTCTCAGGCTGGTCCGCGAGAAGGCCGTACTGGTACATTATTTAAACTGTTATGTGTATTCATATAATGATCTGATCACCATTCTCAATATATCCCATATGCATGGGGGTATTGGGATAATGATCCAAAAGGTTTGCTAGGGTAGACCCTCTCTCGCTCAGACTCACCCCCCCCCCCGGAATCAAAATCCTGGCTGCGGTACTGATCACGGGGAAAAGGCGTCTCCATTGATGCCTTTTCTCCAATCCTTGTCTCCAAACAAGCTCGTTTTTTCAGAATCCAATTCTCACAGGGACAGAATTGGACACGGAAAACAGGCAGCAAAATAAAAACAACAGGGGTGTTAACCGTTCCCTATGCTGCCCAAAGCATGTGTGTGTGCTCGCATGTGTCTGGAGTTCCACTTACAAAATGTACGTGCTCCGACATGCATACAAATTCAGCTTGAGAACAAACCTACAGAACCTCTTTTGTTCGTAACTTGGGGGCTGCCTATCTTTGCATATACCCATTGAAATATCTTGGAGATGGGAATGCAACTCCAAACACAACACTCGGTTGTGTTTCATGGGCATCACCTGAAGGCGATTTTGTACAATCTTTTAAAAATACTTTTGTGCACGAAACGTAGAATCATGGAGTTGGAAGAGACCATGTGGGCCGTCCAGTCCAACCCTCTGCTTCTGTGTAGGAAAAGCACAACCAAAGCACCCCTGACAGATGGCCATCCAGTCTCTGTTTAAAAGCCTCCAAGGAAAGAGGTTTGAGGCAGCGAGTTCCACTGCTGAACAGCCCTTATGCCCAGGAAGTTCTTACCTATTTCTTGTGATAAAATGAACCTAGGGTACAGTTGTAATGTATTTAAAAATACTAGCAAAATTTAAAAACTTGGCATTATATTAAATGTCCTTTGGCCAGTACCTGGCCACTTGGACTGCCTCTGGTGTTACTGTGAGAAGAAGGACCTCCCGTGTGCATGTGGCAGGGCTCAGGCTGCATTGTAGTCACTGATCTGTGGTGTGTCCTTCTCCACACTTGCATGTCGTGGACTTCCTAATGCTGAAGTGGAATCTCTTTTCCTGCAAATTGAATCTATTGCTCTGTGTCCTGGTCTCCCGAGCAGCAGGCAACAAGCTTCCTCCCTCCTCAATGTGACATCCTTTCAGATATTTCCACATCGCTCCCATGTCTTCTCTCACTTTTCTCTTCTTGCTTTCTAAACATACCGAGCCCTTTAAGTACATGTCTGCGTACATTGAACCATCAGGAAACAAAAGTATTCCTTTTCCAGGCACCTATGTGGCCAATCTCTGAGTCTTGGGTTTTGGAATTCTTGATAAGGAAACCCAAGTACTGTCTAGAACAGTGTTTCCCAACCAGTGTGCCGTGGCACATTAGTGTGCTGTGAGCGATCATCAGGTGTGCCGTGGGAAATTGGAACCTCCAAGACCCTTTTTCCCCCCTTCTGCCGAACACTTTTTCTTCTCCACCTGGGCTCCCTTCTTCCCAGCCTCGCTTTGCTCACGCTGCCATTTCTGCAGGAGGGGGGAGGGAGGTAGACGTGACCCGTGTGGGCGCTACTGCGCAGACTCGCCCCACGTCTTCCCTCCTCCCCTCCCCCTCCCCTACTGAACACGCTCACGCTGCCCCCTCGGATCAAAATGGCGGCAGAAGTGGCAGTGTGAGCAAAGTGAGCAGAGCGAGGCTGGGAAGAAGGGAGCCCGAGTGTAGAAGAAAAAGTAAGTGTTGGGCAGGAGTGGGAAGAAAGGGCGCGAAGGGGGAGGGGGAGGAAGAGGTCTCTGTCGAAAGCTGGCATGGGCAAACTTGGACCTTCCAGGTGTTTTGGACTCCAACTCCCACCATTCCTAGCAGCCTCAGGCCTTTTTCCTTTTCCCCCCTCAGCCACTCAAGCAGGAAAGGGCCTCAGGCTGTTAGGAATGGTGGGAGTTGGAGTCCAAAGCACCCAGAGGGCCGAAGTTTTCCCATGCCTATTTTAGGGACCTTAAAGTGGTGAGCCTCCTTCCAACATTGTGTTTCTGGATAGAAAACAAACAACAACATAACATAACATTGTTTGAGTCCACAGTGCTCTCTGGGTGTAGGCGAACTACAACTTCCAAACTCAAGGTCAATTCCCAAGCAAACCCTCTCAGTACTTTCTGTTGGTAATGAGAGTTCAATATGCCGAGTTTGGTTCAATTCCATTGTTGCAAGAGTTCAGGATGCGCTTTGATTGTGTGTTAACTATAAATCCCAGAAACGATAACTCCCAAATGTCAAGGTCTATTTTCCCCAAACTCCACCTGTGTTCACATTTGGGCATATTGAGTATGCATGCCAAGTTTGGTCCTGATCCAACATTGTTTGAGTCCACAGTGCTCTCTGGATATAGGTGAACTACAACTCCAAAACCCAAGGTCAATGCCCACCGAAATCTTATAGTGTTTTCTCTTGATTATGGGAGTTCTGTGTGGGAAGTTTGATTCTATTCCATCATTGGTGGAGTTCAGAATGCTCTTTGATTGCGGGTGAACTATAACTCCCAGCTGTTGAGCAAGACCTTCGTGTGTGTCTTTCTGCCATTCCTGCCAGGATATCATCTATGTTGTGTTCATCGAAACAGGCCCAGGTTTCACACTGAGTGTATAAATACATTTAAAAACATATTAACTGTATGTATTACTGTGTTAGAGTGTCATTTTGTGTCATTTTGGTTGGTGGTGTGCCCCAGGATTTTGCAAATGTAAAGAGTGTGCCGCGGCTCAAAAAAAGGTTGGGAAACATTGGTCTAAAAAACAGTAGGGAAATAGCTTGGGATTATGGAGTTGTTTGTTTGGAGACCAGGCCTTTAGGAGCTAACTTCATTATTGCTAATGTAATGGGTGTTTGTGTCGTGTAGGTTGAAGAGAGAGCGAGGGCATACGTACGCTTTTGCTAGTGTCGGGCTTGGCTGGAAATAGTATTTATTTGTCCATGTTTGGGAAGATCAGATAGAGATACCTGTATTGAAAAGAAGCCACGGGGAAGAGTGTCACGAAAACAATTCCTTATGCTAATCCAGGGAGTTTTATTTTTACTTCCTTGCTGTATATTTTTTGGTTACCGTGGACAAACTTCAAAGGAAAGATATGTTTAAAAGGCAAATGGTGCCTAGGAATAAGTCACGAAGCAATAGAGGTCTTTCTGCCTCGATGCAAAATGGCAGTTCCCTGAGGTTCACGCTGAGGTGAGCGGAGTTTGTGAAGATCGACTTTTCAAAACACCGGTGTATGTTTATAAAGGCACCCTGCTGGAGATAAGGGATCCCGAGTACTGTCAGTGGTTCGTTTTTTTCATTATTACGATATGTTACTAGGTGTCCTTTGCTTGAATGTGTGACCTATTGCCATAATTGATGTGAGAGAGTTATAAAACCGGGGGGCGGGGGGGGGACGGACGGACGGACATATTTTCTTACGAAGTTCTTATAGGAGGTTACTGATTTTTAAAAATCTATGTATATAATAAAAGTCAGTGTTTGCGGGCGGTGGGTGGGTGGTGCGACCGAGCAAATATGTGCCAGTGTTTCGATTGGCTGCAACTGTGGGATTATTTACATAAATGGCTGTGAGGAATGGTGGGAGTTGGAGTCCAAACACCCGGAGGGCCCCAGTTGGCCCATGCCTGTACTATCTATGTATATAATAAAAATCAGTGTTTGCGGCCAAGCGGTGGGAGGAATATGTGGCAGCGTTTCGATTGGCTGCCATTCCGGGATTATTTGCATAAATGGCTCTGACTGGCCAGCCACCCAACATTCCAACACAGCACAGAGAGGAAAGGAAAGGGCCTGAGGCAGGCATAAATGGAAATGTTGGAAATGGAATGTTCAGTACCTTCACCCAATACACTTCTTAAGGTGACTCAGAGGGAAAGCAAAAGGCCTCAGGCACTCGGCCACTGTGGCCCACAGCAATGACGGATCAGGACCAAACATGGCAAACAAGAGACCAATGGCCCACTTCACAACCTGGTGTGGTTTAGGGTGGGATGGGCCACGAATGATGGGATTTGCAGTACCTTCACATCATTCACTTCCCAAACAACACTGCAGCCCCTATAAATCACAGACCAGGCCCAAAATTGACAACAAGGCTTCCTTAACTTGATTTTCCTGACTAGGCCTCAGTTCATGGGATTTGTTAGGCTTCCTCAACTTGATTTTCCTGACTAGGTCCCCAACAATAAAAGAACAAGACCAAACTTGGCATGCAGACCCCCGAAGATGCACCCTACATCCTGGTGCAGTTTGAGGAAGGATGGACCATGGATGATGGGACTTGCAGTACTTTAATTCACTTCCTTAGAGCACTGTGGCCCACGCCAATGGCTAACTATAGCACACAATGCCTTCCTCAAATAACCCGGGCACCGCCGGGTCCCTAAGCTAGTAAAAAATAAAAGCCTCCATGGCTGCGTTTCTCAATCTAGGGGTTGGGACCCTTGTGGGTGCCAGAGGGGTTGCCAACGAGCGTCATAACACAATATTTTCTGGTCATGGGGGTTCTGTATGGCAACTTTGGCCCAATTCTATCATTGGGGTTCAGAATGCTCTTTGGATGTAGGTGAACTATAAATCCCAGCAACTACAAGTCTTAAATCTCAAGGTTTATTTTCCCCAAACTCCACCATTGTTCACATTTGAGCATATTTAGTATTTGTGCCAAGTTTAGTCCAGAATATCTATCAATGTTGGAGTCCACAGTTCTCTCTGGAAGTTGGTGAACTACAACTCTCTGAGTGTAGGTTAACTGTAAATCCCAGCAACTACAACTCCCAAATGACAAAATAAATCCTCTCCCCCAACCCCACCAGTATTCAAATGTGGGCATAGCGGGTGTTTGTTCCAATTTTGGTCCAGTGAATGCAAATACATCCTGAATATCAGATATTTATATTATACTAGCTGACCCGTGCACGCGTTGCTGTGCCATAGTCTGTGGCTAACCCCTTCTACCCACATGGTGGGAAAGCACAATCAAAGGACTCTGGACAGATGGCCATTTTGCCTCTTGTTGATAACATTAAGAGACCTCTAGCAGTTTGCTCAGGATGAGTTGGGATTTGTATCTTCCTTTGGTTGTATTGTAGTCCTGTCCCACTGTATTCCCAGGCCTGGGACAACAAAGTGAATGTTTTATTTGTTCGACTTCTTAGCCGCTACTCCCTGGTGGCTCGGGGCGGCTTACAATCCAGGAGAAGTAAACATGTTTGTATGTATGTGGATATCTGCCAGCTTTCTGATTCGTTGCCCCTGTGGGATTATTTGCATAATGCCTCTGATTGGCCAGCACCACCAACATTCCGACACTCTAAACTGCCAGAGGGGGTGGCTCCCAGCCTCTACATTCTAACTGAGGGAGTATTTGCATAATTCCTCTAATTGGCCAGCACCATCAACATTCCAACACTCTAAACTGCCACAGGGGGTGGCGTGGGGGATCATGGGAGTTGTAGTCCAATTGTTTTTTGTATTTTTGGTCGTGTTGTTTAATTTTTATTTTATTTTTTGGGTGGTAAACATACCTCGTGGGGTTTTGTGTGTATGTGGGCTGATTTGGTGTGTCTGCCTTGTGTGGTTTTGTTGTCTATAGGCTACTTAGGATGACAGCTCTCTTTTTTATATACAGTATATAGAATGATGATTCATAACAGTAGCAAAATGACAGTTATGGAGTAGCAACGGAAATTTTTCGGTGCACCACTGTATTTCTATTCCCCCCCCCCCTTTGCTTTGTCCCCTTCCCTTACTCCCTCCGCAGTGTATATTGCGGAATGCACTACTCTCCCCCCCCCTTGTTTCTTTGTGTATTTTAATTTTGGAAATTTAATAAAGTTATTTTTTTTTAAAGAAGAAAATAATGTTATGGTTTATTGGGGGTCACCACAACATGAGGAACTGTATCGACGGGTTGAGAAATGCTGCTCTGTGCATTGTTTAACTAAAATAAATGTCTCTCATACATACCTTTCAGAAGTTGTAACATTAAATATTGTTTCTGATAAAAAAAGATTCAAGTAGATACGATCTGATTGTCGTTAATCAGGGTTTGTGCTCAGAAGCATTTAGTAAAATAATATTTTGAAATTCCTGGATTATTTTTTATTAATGAGAGTGGCGGCATGCCATGCCTCTGACATCTTTTTAAGAACATATTTTGCTGTCTTAGTGGTAACTAGTATTTTAATATGAAGCATCCATTATTTTTATTGGCCAATTATATCTCAATATAGTCTGGTGTTTTCCACATCCATCCTAGTGAGAACTATGGGATTTTTTTTTCTGTAGCAGGCTTGCTCACTTTAAACTAGGTGAATATGCAGATGAAGTAAAGAAACGCCTTGGCATTTCTGTGGCTCATGATGGCTCATGTTACATTGGATTCAGTGTATATAATTTGGAGATTTATATAAAACATTGGAGGAGTGGCTCTAAAGCTTAAAATACAGGATGAGTTGAAATAAAGAAAGGCTTTTCATGGCATGGATCATTTTTTTTCACTTGGAAAATGTGTTCAGGAAGGCTTACTTTTATTGGCTCGTGCTAATGTTTACAATCTGTCTTGTTGGGTTGCCTGCAATAATTGTATTAGACAAATGTTTTTCAGTATGTTTATTTATTTCTTATTGTAAATTTGTTTTATAGGCTATTGTTTTACATATGCATATGCTGACAGCATTATGTATGCTTACAACATGGTCTTTTATATAATGTAAGCCGCTTTGGGTCCTGTTTAGGGCCCCCAGTGGAGCAATGGCTTAAACCAGGGGTGGGCAACCTACAGCCCGCGGGCCGGATGCGACCCGGCAGCTGATTCTGTCCGGCCCGGGGAAAATGGCATCCGGGGCGGGGCGAAGAGGAAGGGGTGCCCACTGCCGCCATCCCATCGCGGGCTCTGTGGAGCCTGTGTCAGCAGGCAGGCCGGAGGAGCGGCGGCTTTGGAGTGCCTGCCATCCCTGGAGGCGATCCGGGCCTGCGGCGGGAGCATTCGGCATCTTCCGGGTTGCCAGAGCGATCAGCCGCCTCAGATTGCCGACTGCTCCCCCTGCAGGCCCGGATCGCCTCCAGGGATGGCAGGTACTCCATAGCAGGGCGATCAGCTGGGGAACGGCTGGGGGCGAGAGCGGGCGGAGGCCTGCAGCCTCCGATCGTCTGCTGCTCTGCTTTGTGGCGGCGGTGGCTGAGTCCACTTTGCCATCCTCTGGGCTGGGTCCATTGGGCCATTCCATCTTGGTTCGCACCTTGTCTTCTTGAATTTTATTTTATTTTATTTTAGTGGTTTTTATTATTATTTTATAATAATTTTATAATAATATAATAAATAGTATAACATAATGTATTATATTATAATTTCAATATATTATAATGTCTATATATATACTATAATATAATAATTATGATATTAATACTAATAATATATGAACATTTCTTGATATATTAATATGTTAATATTAATGATGTGTAATATATAGTAAATAAATAAATAATGTAGATTAGAATGTAATTCAGCCTTTAGGTGCGGCCCTCCATAATATTTTTTGGCTCTCGTGTGGCCCCTTGGAAAAAATAATTGCCCATCCCTGGCTTACACCCTTGTGCCAACAAGACTGCTGACCGAAAGGTCAGTGGTTCCAGTCTGGGGAGCGGGGTGAGCTCCCATCTGTCAGCTCCTGCTTCTCATGCAGGGACATGAGAGAAGCCTCCCATAGGACAGTAAAAAAAAAATCCGGATGTCCCTTGGGCAAAGTCCTTGCTGACAGCCAACTCTTTTGCACCAGAAGCGACTTGGAGTTTCTCTAGTTGCTCCTGACACACAAAAAAGGGAGAAAAGCAGGATATTATTATTATTATTATTATTTAAGGGCTACTTATCACAGTGATAATAGTATTTTAGACAGGATTCCAAACTATGTAGTTCTTTATAGATACAAACCAGCACTTTGAATTCTACCTATAAGTAGACCGGCAACCAATGCAGCTATATCTGTTGTGGCCTGAATTGGCTTTAGGGTTGAGCACATGCAAATGGTTGCGCAAAGCTTGGTGTGATCAGAACTGTGGACTGCTCTCTCGTTGGAATTGCCAGAAGGGTCAGCGGTGTTTTAATGCCACCTAACTGATCTTGGTTCCATGTTTGGGTGGAATTATATTCATGAAGGGCATATGGGGGAAAGAGAGAGGGAATGACATCAGGAAATACAAGGAAATGAAGTGATATGGGGAATATGCTTAATAGAGCGTATAATCTAGCATCAGAAAGATGGATCTGATTCTTAAATCTGTTACTTTGAAATGACGTCGTTCATTGGTGTATACGTTGTACCATTTCGGCCATATGGTGATCCTAAGGCAATATTGTCATGGAGGTTTCTTGGCAAGTTTTCTTCCGAGGACATTGGCCATGGCCTTCCTCTGAGGTTGAGAGAGTGTGATTCACCCAAGGTCACCCCGTCACTTTCCATGGTTGGTCCAGCACTCAAGCTGGAATGTGTCCAGAGGAGGGCAACTAAAATGATCAAGGGTCTGGAGAACAAGCCCTATGAGGAGCGGCTTAAAGAGCTGAGCATGTTTAGCCTGCAGAAGAGAAGGCTGAGAGGAGATACGATAGCCATGTATGAAGATGTGAGGGTACGTCCTAGGGAGGAGGGAGCAAGCTTCCTTTCGGCTACCCTGGAGACTAGGACGGCTTTAAAGGACAGGAGAGGAGATGCCACCTGAACATGGAGAAGAACTTCCTGACCGTGAGAACTGTTCAGCAGTGAAACTCTCTGCCCCAGAGGGAGTGTGCTGGAGGCTCCTTCTTTGGAGGCTTTGAAACAGGCTGGATGGCCATCCGTCAGGACTGCTCTGAATGCAATTGTCCTGGATTCATCACTGAGCCTGGAGCCCCAGGTCTCGGCAGTGGCTGGGAGAGCTTTTGCACAGTTAAAGCTTGTGCGCCAGCTGCGCCCGTACCTTGGGAAGTCTGACTTGGCCACGGTGGTCCACGCTTAGGTTACATCCCGTATAGACTACTGCAACGCTCTCTACGTGGGGTTGCCTCTGAAGACTGCTCGGAAGCTGCAATTAGTCCAACGTTTGGCAGCCAGGCTACTAACAGGAGCGGGGCACAGGGAGCATACCACTCCCTTGCTGCGCCAGCTCCACTGGCTGCCAATTAGCTTCCGAGCACAATTCAAAGTGCTGGTTTTAATCTACAAAACCCTATACGGTTCTGACCCAGTTTACCTGTCCGAACAGATTCTCCCCTACGAACCATCTAGAACATTAAGATCCTCCGGAGAGGCCCTGCTCTCGGTCCCGCTGGCTTTGTAAGCACGGCTGGTGGGGGCGAGAGACAGGGCCTTCTCTGTGGTGGCCCCTCGGCTGTGGAACTCTCTACCAAGTGATGATAGATCTGCCCCCTCCCTGTTGTCCTTTAGGAGGCTGGTGAAGACCTGGATATGGAACCAAGCCTTCCCAGAATTGGCTATTGTCTGAATGTATGACCACGTTTACAGATTGAGTGGAATTGCTTTAATGGCGATGTGGTTCTATGCTGGGTTTTTATGTATTTTAATATGTTGTTGTAGTTGTTTTTAAATTGTATAGCATTGAATTTTTGCTGTTATGCCGGCCTGAGTCCCTCGAGAGAGTTGAGAAGTTCGGGGCACAAAAGTTTTAAATAAATAAATAATAAATAAATGGCAGGAAGTGGGACTGGATGGCCCACCAGGTCTCTTCCAACTCTAGGATTCTATGATTCAAACCATTACAGCATTGCTGACTTTCCACTAGAATAGAGCCATTAAATGGGAATGATACTTGTGTCTACTTACCACCCAGCGGGTCCATCATAATGGAGGTTACCAATGAGATTTAGACCAAAGTAAAATTTGAGAGTAAGTGTGATTTTTGTTAAGACCCAGCGGCCTGAGGAAGATGCTAATTTAACATGGTTTCCATTCGTGTTTTGAAGCAGCTGTATCCTTTCTGTTATCACCCTTAACTCTCCCAGAGACGTAATCTGAAGATTTAGCTTAAGCTCCTAAAGTCGGTGGCTTAATGGGACTTGTTGAGGGAGGATTCCCATTGGTTATCACTCCCCTGTAAACCCACAAACACAGCATAATGCTGTGAGAAGGGAGATGGGCTTTCTCCTTCCGTGCAACGTGGGTCCTCTCCTCTGTCACCTTCATGAGTAGCACTTTCTTCAGCATGCGCAAAAGAACTTGATAGGGCAAGGTATTTTAGGCATTAGATATTGCCAGGCTAAATAGGCTTAACATTGCACTTATTATGTCTTATTTTGTATTTCAGTGTGCATTATAATTCTGTATTCTGCAACAAAATGATAGTCTGCTCTGTCAGCATGTGTACTTGCAGTAAAGGACTGTTATTGTAGGCCAGTGTTTCCCAACCAGTGTGCCGTGAGTGATCATCAGGTGTGCCGTGGGAAATTGGAACCTCCAATACGCTTTCTTCCCCCTCCTGCCGAACACTTTTTCTTCTCCACTCGGGCTCCCTTCTTCCCAGCCTCGCTCTATGACTTTATGACAGGGGATTCTGTCATAAAGTTTTCCCACGCCTGTTTTAGGGACCTTAAAGTGGTGAGCCTCCTTCCAACATTGTGTTTCTGGATAGAAAACAAACAACAACATTACATAACATTGTTTGAGTCCACAGTGCTCTCTGGGTGTAGGTGAACTACAACTTCCAAACTCAAGGTCAATTCCCAAGCAAACCCTTTCAGTACTTTCTGTTGGTAATGAGAGTTCAATATGCTGAGTTTGGTTCAATTCCATTGTTGCAAGAGTTCAGGATGTTCTTTGATTGTGTGTTAACTATAAATCCCAGAAACTGTAACTCCCAAATGTCAAGGTCTATTTTCCCCAAACTCCATCTGTGTTCACATTTGGGCATATTGCGTATTCATGCCAAGTTTGGTCCTGATCCAACATTGTTTGAGTCCACAGTGCTCTCTGGTTATAGGTGAACTACAACTCCAAAACTCAAGGTCAATGCCCACCAAACTCTTATAGTATTGTCTCTTGGTTATGGGAGTTCTGTGTGGAAAGTTTGTGTCTTTCTGCCATTCCTAGCAGGATATCTATCTTGTGTTCATAGTATTTTCTCTTGGTTATGGGAGTTCTGTGTGGGAAGTTTGATTTCATTCCATCATTGGTGGAGATCAGAGTGCTCTTTGATTGTGGGTGAACTATAACTCCCAGCTGTTGAGCAAGACCTTTGTGTGTGTCTTTCTGCCATTCTTGCCAGGATATCTATGTTGTGTTCATCGAAACAGGCCCAGGTTTCACACTGAGTGTATAAATACATTTAAAAACATATTAACTATATGTATTACTGTGTTAGAGTGTCATTTTGTGTCATTTTGGTTGGTGGTGTGCCCCAGGATTTTGCAAATGTAAAAAATGTGCCGGGGCTCAAAAAAGGTTGAAAAACACTGTTGTAGGCTACTGAGCTGTCCATAGCTCAAACTGATTTTAACTGTTTCTAAAAACTGTGTAAAATTATCTCAAATCTATTAGATGGGCACTCCCAGGTACTCAGGTGATTACATTATATTGACAAAGTCTTTCATGGCCAGAATCACTGGGTTGCGGTGAGTTTTCCGGGCTGTCTGGCCATGTTCCAGAAGCATTCTCTCCTGACATTTCGCCCGCGTCAATGGCGGGCATCCTCAGCGGTTGTGAGGCCTGTTGGAAACTAGGAAAATGGGGTTTATATCCCTGTGGAATAGTGTACTAGTAGCCAAATTTTGTTACTTTTTGTGATTTCCTCCTTGTTTTCTTTTTAATATATGGAAAGGATTTCAAAGCATTAAAAACCTCTAAAATCACAACAGTAAATAAAACACAACACTCAAAAACAGGAAAATTCCAGTCAAGAAACAATCAGGGGCAGCTAATCACCTCCCAACAAAGGATTCCCCCAGGCAGTAAGAAGACGGACCTTGAAATTGTTTGGCCATTCAATGCTAGCGAAGGTGGCCATTTGCAACATTCACACCTGCCTCAAGCAGACAAGAGTTCTTTCTCCCACCCTGGACATTATTCCAGAGATATATAAACCCCATTTTGCTAGTTTCCTCACAATCTCTGAGGATGCCTGCCATAGATGTGGGCGAAACGTCAGGAGAGACTGCTTCTGGAAACATGGCCATACAGCCCTCTGCCTCCTTTTCCTTCCCTCCGCCCTTTCCTTGAGGGCGGAGGGAAGGAAAAGGAGGCAAGGGAGAGAAATGAACTCGCGTCAGCTCTGACGCGACGCGGTTCGCTCCGCCCTCTGCCTCCTTTTCCTTCCCTCCGCCCCTTTCCTTGAGGGCGGAGGGGAAGGAAAAAGGAAGGGAGAACGGTCGCGTCAGCTCTTGACGCGACGCGGTTCGCTCCGCCCTCTGCCTCCTTTTCCTTCCCTCCGCCCTTTCCTTGAGGGCGGAGGGAAGGAAAAGAAGGCGAGGGAGAGCGAACCGCGTCGCGTCAGCTCTGACGCGACGCGGTTCGCTCCGCCCTCTGCCTCCTTTTCTTTCCCTCCGCCCCTTTCCTTGAGGGCGCGGGAAGGAAAAAGGAGGCGAGGGAGAGCGAACCAGCGTCCCTCCGCGCCGCAACGGACCAGAGAAGAGGAGAGGCGGCGACAGGGTGAGTATATCGCCCTCCCTCTGCTCCAGCGCCTCCCGGCCTGCATATTCGCACCATAAGACGCGGCTGATTTTTCATCCCACTTTGGGAGAGAAAAAACTGCGTCTTATGGTGCGAAAAATACGGTAACTCAGAAAAACTGAAATGTTAAACACAACTGTCCCGTAACAAAAACAATGCAATCATCGGGTTGTTGTGTGTTTTCTTCCCTTTTCTTCCCTCAAGGAAAGGGTGGGGGGAAGGAAAAGGAGGCAGAGGGCGAGCGAACCAGCGAGCCCTCTGAGAAGACGCACCTGCTGATAAGACTTACCTAGATTTTAGAGGGGAGCGCAAATATGTTTTGTCCTAGTGTCCTCCTCTAAAATCTAGGTGCGTCTTATCAGCAGGTGCGTCTTATGGTGCGAAAAAATACGGTAAACAATATCATAGCTTACTGTTCCTTCTTCATCTTGTATGGTCGCGAGGAGAAATTCAGCGGGTTTTCTGTCCACATTAGATCAACAGCACTCTACTGTGTCTTCCTGACAACCTGTGGTCAACTTGAACCATGGTTTGTGACGTTCATAACTGTGGCTTTAAGCCACAGTGCCTGAACGTGCCTTGTTTGTATGAAGACGAACCTTAGTTCATGGTATGAACATAATGCTGAGCTGTGGTCAGTGTAAACAGGCAGAAGCTGCTGATGTCTTTGTGGCTTGAGGGCCGAGAAGGGGAAGAGGGAGGCCGGGAGGCCAGGACTTGCTGAAGCCGGTTGTCACCGTTCTAAACTGGTGTCTTTTTCTCAGCATTGTATTTATTTATAAAGCACTTATAGCTCACTTTTGAGCCAGAAGCACTTCAAAAATGAATAAAAACTGACCCCTACCATTAGACTTCACTCTAAAGCAGTGTTTCCCAACCTTTTTTGAGCCACGGCACATTTTTTACATTTCCAAAATCCTGGGGCACACCACCAACCAAAATGACACAAAACGACACTCTAGCACAGTAATACATATAGTTAATATGTTTTTAAATGTATTTATACACTCAGTGTGAAACCTGGGCCTGTTTCGATGAACAAACATAGATATCCTGGCAGGAATGGCAGAAAGACACCAACTTCCCACACAGAACTCCCATAACCAAGAGAACATCCTATAAGAGTTTGGTGGGCATTGACCTTGAGTTTTGGAGTTGTAGTTCACCTATATCCAGAGAGCACTGTGGATTCAAACAATGTTGGATCAGGACCAAACTTGGCATGAATACTCAACATGCCCAAATGTGAACACAGATGGAGTTTGGGAAAAATAGACCTTGACATTTGGGAGGAAGGCTGAGGAAGGCTGGCGAGGGAGTCCCTCACGGAATCCCACCTGCCTTTCCTTCTCCTGAGGGCCCTCCTGCCAGGCCCCGACCCTTTCCCCCCGCGAAGGAAGGCCCCTTCTCCCCTGTGGGGCCTTTCCTCCCTGAGGGGCTTTGGGGGGCTTGGGCCAAGGGGAAGGGCGCCCCAGGGCCTCACCAGGGATGCAGCAGGGCCAAGCCGGGGCGCCTCTGGAAGCAGCTGGCTCCTTCGCTTCCTTCACCGCCGCAGGAGGAAGGTGAATGCGTCTGCCACCCCCGCAACCTAGTGTGCATGCGCCCAAACAAGCACACTTCCACTGCCGTTCCTCGCCCTCGATTGAAGGCTGGCTGGCTGGGGAAACTGCCGAATGAGGCGGCGCCCCAGTCCCTTCTTCTTCGCCACCGCCCGGCCCTTCGTCATCGTCCTCCCCCTCCCCCAAGCAGCAGTAGGAGTTTGGCAGGAGGGGGAAGAAAGGGGGGAAGAGAGGTTTTCCCATGGCACACTAGTGTGCCACGAAACAGCGGTTGGGAAACACTGCTCTAAAGGAAGCATGGGCAAGCTTCATCCGTCCAGGTGTTTTGGACTCCAACTCCTACCATTCCTAACAACCTTTATCTTAAGGGGCTGAGGGGAAAAGGAAGGGGCCTGAGGCTGTTAGGAATGGTGGGAGTTGGAGTCCAAAGCCCCTGCAGGGAGGGCCGAAGTTTGCCCATGCCTGCTCTAAGACACAACACAAGGAAAAAGGACAGATAGAGGTGGGGAGGACGCAAAAACAATCCTGCACTTTTGATCTGCCCAGGTCATAATGACTTCATGGTATCTGTTTTGCAATGGATATATGGAAAGATAACAGATTTTACCTTTCAGCATTCTGTCTTAATTGAAAAATAAACCTATGGAATAGAAGCTTACTTATTGTCTAAAGCAGCGTTTCTCAACCTGGGGGTTGGGACCCAGGGGGGGGGGTCGTGAGGGGGTTTCAGAGGGGTCGCCAAAGACCATCAGAAAACACGTATTTTTGGAACCCCTTTAATAGAGAAGGTGAAGATCTCTCCGCCTGTCACCCTCTTCGTTTTTGGTGTTGGTGAACTACAAGTCCCAGAATTCGAAAACAGCCCCTCCAACCCCACCAGTATTCAATGTTGGCCATGTAGGTAGTGTGCCAAGTTTAGTTCAGATCCATTGTGGGCTGGGTTTACAGTGCCCTTTGAGTGTAAGTTAACTATAAATCCCAGCAATTACAACTCCCAAATGTCAAGGTCTATTTTCCTCAAACTCCACCAGTATTCTTGCCAAGTTTGGTCCAGATCCGTCATTGTTTGAGTCCACAGTGCTCTCTGGGTGTCGTTCTCTGTGTCAAGTTTGGTTCAGTTCCATTGTTGGTGGAGTTCAGAATTCTCTTTGATTGTAGGTGAACTACAACTCCCAAATGACAAAATCCGATACTCCCCAACCCCACCAGTATTCAAATTTGGGCGTATTGGGTATTTGTGCCAAATGCGGTCCAGTGAATGGAAATACATCCTGCGTATCAGATATCTACATTACAATTCACAATTGTTAGCAAAATTACAGTTGTGAAGTAGCGACGAAAATAATGTTATGGTTGGGAGTCACCACAACATGAGGAACTGGACTAAGGAGTCACAGGATGGTTGAAAAACACTGGTTTAAGAGCAACTTGAATTGACCCAAAGTAGTTGTATGCATTCCTAAGTGACAATGACCTGCTGGACAAATGGCTGGACTTCTGTTATTGATTGAAAGAGGGGCGGTCAGAAGTGCGGTGGCATCATGGCCGTTGCCTGTGTATCATTTAGGCTTCAGAAAGGCTTGTGAGTGTGTTTGGGGGTTGCTGGAAGAGAGGAGGCATCACACGCGTGCGTTTCGGGGAACTGACCTCTGCTAAAAAGCAGATTGTGGGGAGCACATTATTTATGTGCATGACTGCTTTGGTGTGCCTTGAAACTCCCTGCTGGGGTAAAAAGGTGCTGTGATATATGCAAGCCATGTTCTTGAAGTCAGTTGTATGGTGTCTCTCTCTCTCGGCATTACTTCACAAACGAAGATTCAGGAAGGACTCATCCCACACGTGTTGATGACTAAAAAGGCCAATCTGAGATAGGTAAGTTCGGTTGCAGAAAGCACCGCAGAAAATCTCCTTGCATGATGTTGTTTCCAAGTTGCAGTTCTTTCTGAGTTGTCGTTTCTCTTCAAGACCCATTCGGCGTGTCTTCTCGAAAGAGGCCGCAGCATTGTGGATAGTGTGTTTCCATGCCTCCCGATGTGAGGCCAGGGTGGACCATTGTTGGTGATCAATCTGGCCGAGCCTGAGGTGTTGTTTCAGGGAGTCCCTATATCTCTTTTTGGGGGCTCCTCTCTTGTGCTGACCCGTGGCGAGTTCACCATAGAGTAGTATCTTTGGGAGGCGGTGGTCCTCCATCCTAGAGATGTGTCCTGCGCAGCGCAGCTGTGTTCTCAATAGCATGGCCTCAATGCTGGTGATCCCTGCTTGCTCAAGGACAGCAACATTAGTCACATAGTCAGTCCAGTGTACGTTTAGGATTGTGTGAAGACAGCGCTGATGAAAGCGTTCGAGGAGTCGTAGGTGTTGGAGATAGGTGACCCATGTTTCAGACCCGTAGAGGAGAATAGACAGTACGATAGCTCTGTAAGCACTGATTTTGGTGCTTTGCCTCAGGTGCTTGTTGCTCCAGACTCTCTTGTGAAGCCTTCCAAATGCACTCTATGCCCTTGCTAATCTGTGATCTATCTCTTTGTCAATCTTGGCGTCTGAAGAGATGATGCTTCCCAGGGAGGCGAACTGCTGAACGGACATAAGCACAGATTTGCCTATGCTGACGTGGGCATGATGGTGTTCTTCCTGTTGTGCGGGCTGGTAGAGGACTTCCGTTTTCTTCAGGCTGACTTCCAGACCAAACAGTGTAGTGTATGGTGTAGTGCTTTTATATTAATGTTCTCTCGTGTTGATTCAGGAGAAGCACATCAAACAATCTAACTGTCTGTCTCTTCATGGAATATGTTCTGGGGAAAAAGTAGCTTGAACCAAGTCTTTACTCAGCTTTTCCCGCACGACGTGAAGCCTCTAAATCTGTCCAACTGCCGTTCAGTCAACAGTATGTTCTGTTGTATCTTTGTGTGGTAACTTCATTCGCTTGTGCTGCATGTCCTATTTTAAGTCCTGTAAATTATTGTGATGGGCTTGTTATGAGAGATTACGACTTCCTGAGTTTTCCTTAAATAAGACTTCCTGAAATATACGACATGTGGACCAGCGTCTAATTTAGAACTGTGGCTGGCATAGTATCCGATGAATGAGTAAAATATAGCAACCGTTGGAAACAAATGCTGCGCCGTGGCAATTTTATTCCTACGCCTGCTGTGCAGTGAACTGACAGTATTATTATTATTGGTGCTGCCACAGTAGTCCTTTGCTTCCCGTCTGTATTGGAAAGAGTCCAGGCTGTTCTTTAGGCGCTGGATTTGCTTACGTAACTCTTTAATTGGGTTTGTCTGTTTGCTGTTGGGAGTTCAAAAGGTTTTGGAGTGGCTCTTACTACAGGAACTTCTCATTTGCAGAGTTCACCTCCTAGGAAAAAAAATCCTGCCAGATACAGAAACCATTGGTGTTATTTGCAGAACACAATAACCTATACTTTTTTGTTTGTGTACTGTAAACTGATAATAATTTCAAGTTCATCATGTAGTTTAGGCTCATAATTCTGGCAAATGTGACAGCTGGAAGCATAGCTCTCTTGCTTTCATTTGTTTGACTTGCAGCTCTATGTTAGATACTTTTAGATGTTTTAGATATTTAGTTGTGTGTTTTTACTGTAAATCGTCCAGAGCCATCTGGGATGGGCGATTAATAAATCCCAGAATAAAAAATAAATAAATATTGCATTGCTTAGACTAGTCTTTCCCAACCTTTTTTTGAGCCGCGGCACATTTTTTACACTTACCAAATCCTGGGGCACACCACAAACCATAATGACACAAAATGACACTCTGACACAGTAATACATATAGTTAATATGTTTTTAAATGTATTTATACACTCAGTGTGAAACCTGGGCCTGTTTCGATGAACACAACATAGATATCCTGGCAGGAATGGCAGAAAGACTCAAACTTCCCACACAGAACTCCCAAAACCAAGATAAAATGCTATAAGAGCTTGGTGGGCATTGACCTTGGGTTTTGGAGTTGTAGTTCACCTATATCCAGAGAGCACTGTGGACTCAAACAATGTTGGATCAGGACCAAACTTGGCATGAATACTCAATATGCCCAAATGTGAACACAGATGGAAAACAGACCTTGACATTTGGGAGTTACAGTTTCTGGGATTTATAGTTAACAACTCACGGGTAGTGGGAATAGCACAAAAAAGTATATAAGATATGCAATACCAGAATGGCACGTATTTATCACATAAATGATATCATATATACATAATATTTAAGCAAATAATAATCAACAGATGTGGTAAATTGAGCACATACAAGATATACAAATATTCACGTAGCCAGCATATAACTATTCACAAAATCAAAATAAAGTCATTCACTGAAGTTCAGTATATATCTTTCTTTACTATTTATAGTTAACACACAATCAAAGAGCATCCTGAACTCTTGCAACAATGGAATTGAACCAAACTTGGCGTATTGAACTCTCATTCAATATGCCTATCGTCTTATGTTGACGAGAAGAAGGGCATTTTCCATCATTGCCCCTACGCTCTGGAATTCCTTGCCGTCGGAGGTCAGGTCACTCCGCGACGGGATTGTGGTGGAGGCTCCTTCCTTCTTTGGAGGCTTTTAAGCGGAGGATAGATGGCCATCTGTCGAGGGTGCGATTTCCCTGCTTCTTGGCAGAAAGGGGTTGGACTGGATGGGCCACCAGGTCTCTTCCAACTCTAGGATTCTAAGACCCTGTGAATACTCAGAATTGGTGTAGCCATTTCCTATCTCTGAAATAGAGCCTCCAGCACCAGGTATTTGTTGGTGGTCTCAATGCAAGTGCTCACCAGAGCCGATTCTGCATAGCTTTGAAGATGAGTTGGGATTTGGTGCCTTGGGGTAAATATCCCACTTTGATCATGCCTGTGGTGATCAATTTTGCCATATGCAAATAGCTGTGGAAATCTTGGCTTTAATTCACGGTTTGTTGTTTACTGCTTTCAAGGTGACTTTGGCCTGTGGTGCTTATGGAAGAGTCACCTTGTCATCACCCACAGCCCTACTCATGATTGGAGTGGGATTACTCAAAGATTCAGAACCAACAAGCAGTCAGGGCCGCTTGGGAGGGGAGCCTGTTTGCACCCACGCGATCCCCTCGGGTTCTGGAGAGGGACATGGAAGGGGGGACGCTCCCGTTTCCCAGCAGATTTTATGTGGAAGGACTCTTAACTCGGGGACTTCCGCTGGCATTCACATGGGAATCAATCAGCTGAAGAAAGGAAGAGGGTAAGGAGATGAGATCATAAAGGAAGGATCATGAAAAGCAAGCACAGGATTTTTGACGTGGGGGAGGCGGGGGGGGGGGGAGGCGGGGTGGGAAGTGGCGTTCTCAAGAATTGGTGCAGCTGTTTCCTCCCTTCACAGGCTCAAAACGGGTCATTGTGCCTTGTAAAATCCCCTTTCCAGCCTCCTTCTCCGAAGGCTTTTACTGCAGCCATTACACTTAAGTTTGAATGACATTTTGCCATAAATGTAATGGTTCCCTTCCAACCTAAATGTCGTTGAATTAGATTTTTCTAGCATCACATAGTATATGCGCCCTTTTCTACTAAATCCCCCTTTTCTACATTCTTAGTACAGTAAATCTTGAGACTCGTTGTTGGCTGAATACACACAAGCGATGTACCCCAGTTCTAGCGAGGATTATCCTGTCTTTGTTGGGCTCTGCTTAGGGCGCCCTCATCCATTTGGTCCTCCAAATCCGGTGCCTTGGCTGTGAGTCTGTAGGTGGCTGTGGAGCCCTGTTCTTGATCCGCATGTTATCCTGCAGTGAGGACATTACTTGCCAGGTGGAAGGCGGTTCCTGTCAGGGTGGGCTTGATGTGCCGTCCTCTTGGCACTTTTCTCTCTTTCGCCCTCCATTTATGCCTCTTTGAAATCTGCAGCACTGCTGGTCACAGCTGACCTCCAGTTAGAGCGCTCAAGGGCCAGGGCTTCCCAGTTCTTGGGGTCTATGCCACAGTTTTTAAGGTTGGCATTAAGCCCTTTAAATCTCTTTTTCTGTCCACCAACTATTTATTTATTTATTTCTTGAAACTTCTATACTGCCACTCCCCGAGGGCTCGGAGCGGTTTGCAAAGTTTGACATAAAACAAACAACAAATGAAGAGTAACAGCAACAGAGAAGGGAAAGGGAGGGAGGGGACATGAGAGGATAGGGAGGGCAGAGTATGGGCAGCTCAGGGCCCAACAGATTTATGCGTTGCCAGGAGGTAGTCTTATGATAGACTCAATCCTGCAGTCAAAGGAAGGCAGTTTGGGAGTTCCTAGAAGGCTATCTCGAAACTCTTTGCTGGCGGGAGGAAAACCATCTCTCCCTCTACGCAGTGGTCCGATGGAAGAACTCCAGCCTGTTGGAACATCTTCCTTCCTGGGTTTGGAACACGTCCAGGAGAGCTCCTGCCGCCTGAGGCCTGTGCTCGAGAAGGTCCTAGACTGGAATGTCCTCCGAGTCCTAGACTTAAATGTTCTGGGTCTCTTCCCCTCTGATGGGCCGGCAGAAGGCTCGGTAGTAACAGGGGCTCTATGGTCGTGGCGGTACACTGGCTGTTTCGGTGCTCCACGAGGGGGTTGGAAGTTAAGTACTGACGACTCTTCATCCTCCGGTGCCACTTCCGCTTTCTCGGGCGACCGCGCAACCTACGGTGTAGGTCATTTCCGGGTCTCCAGTCCTCTGGGGGCGAGGACTTCCGCTGTAGGTCATTTCCGGGTCTCCAGTCCTCTTAGGGCGAAGACATCCGGCCTGGCTTGGCGTCTTCAAAGTCGGTCGCCATTTTTGACCGACCCTCGTCCATTCTCCCCCCCCCCCCCTCGGTGATGCCATGACGGCGGGGGCGCCGATCCCGGGCGAACGACAAGATCTCTAAGATGTCCAGTTGCGCCACAGTGTCACGAAGACCAGGCCGATCCAAACATTCCAAACATTACGTTTCCTGTTCTTGAGTTGGGAGTGTAGTAACTGCTTTGGCAGATGGTGCTCTTTGGGCGTTTGGACAACGCGCCCTTCGTTCCAGCGGAGTTGATGCCGTAGGAGCATAGCTTCAATGATGGTGGTCTCTGCTTCTTCCAGCAAACTGACATTTGTCCACCTGTCTTCCCAAGAGATTTGCAGGATTTTTCAGAGGCAAGGCTGATGGAATTGTTCTAGGAGTTGGGTGTGATGTCTGTAGACAGTCCACGTTTTGCAGGCGTATGGCAGGGTTGGGAGGAGAATAGCTTTATCAACAAGCCCCTTGGTCTCCCTCCGGATGTCCCGGTCCTCAAACACTCTCTGCTTCATTTGGAAAAATGCTGCACTCGTATAGCTCAGGCAGTGTTGTATTTTGATGTCAATGTTGACTTTTGTGAAGAGGGAGTGGAAATGGTCATCATTTTCTAACGTTACACCATTAAGCTGTATTTCTGGCATCGCAGAAGGATTGGCTGAATTCAAATTAGACTTAAAAGCCAGACATGCCCCTGCCCTGAAGTTAATTTGGTAGAATAGGGAATTTCTGGCATGTCCACATACACATTCCTGATTCTGGATTACTTTTTTAAATGACCTGTATCTCCAAGTGAGCACAGACTCTCAGACCCTTGGAAATGAATGCATGAACCAAATGGCAAGATCTGTCCCACCCTCAATCATTTTGAAAAAAGAGGGATAACATGTATTCCTGGCCTGGGCAAACTTGGGCCGTCCTCCTAGGAGTTTTGGACTTTAGCTCCCAGCATTCCTAGCAGCCTCAGGCACTGCCTTCCCCTTTTGGCTTTCCTTTTTCACTTAAGTGGCTGATGGGGAAAAGGAAAGCACCTGAGACCAGGAATTGTGGGAGTTGAAGTCCAAAACCACATAGAAGGCCAAACTTTGTCCATGCCTGGCGTATATTTATTTATTTATTTACTTTATTTATATTCCGCTCTTCTCACCCCGAAGGGGACTCAGAGCAGATTATAGGTACACATACTTAGCAGGCAATCCCTGCCGTTTCCACATACACACATATAGACGAACAGAGGCAAACTCTGGCCACCAGGGGGAGCTGGCGCACTCCTCATCTCTCAGCGTTCCAAGCATCCCTCGTAATTCAGTCCAAATTTGCCTCCCCACTTAATGTGCTACCTTTATCTCCTACTTGACAGATGCAACTGTATTTCGAGCTGCAAAGGTCAGCAGCAGGCTACACTTAAAGGTCGAGCACCCACCTCGACCCAGGCAAGCCTCGAACTCATGACCTACTGGTCAAAGAGATCTTATGCAGCTGACACTTGGCCAGCTGCACCACATTCCCGGTGTATACTTTTCCATTAAACGTTTTGTTCACTTGGATATTGTAAAACGACAATAGCCCTTTTTCCGTGTAATTCCATAATGTTCTTTTCCAAACAGACCTGAATCTTTTCATCAGAACTTACTCCCAATCAGAAATGATTCAGAAATACGGTAACTATGTAAGTTGAATGAGAAAGATCCAGTACTTTTGTCATGATCGGGTAATGCTTTCCTGTACACATTCGTCTCTTGGCCTAGGCTGTAAAATGCCACAACGTTACACGGCTGTGATCTGCTTGCTTCCTAAAGTGTAATTCCGTCCTTTCCTGTTTACCATGAAGATAAGCTTTTTCCCCCCACGGCATGCATGCGCCTAGTGATGAAGCATCCTCTTCTGCCATTTGTTAAAGATCAATAACTTTTAAATAACGGTGCTATTTCAGAATATTAAAAATATAGCTAATGGCATTTTGTTGGTGAATTCTTTTAGCAAGTCAAGCGTGATTCCATTGATGTTCACTAGAATTGTGTTGCTGTGGCCAATGCCTGGTTGGGAGCAGGGGCAGTCCTACTGGTAGGCAAAGGACGCTGCTGCGTGGGGCGCCATCTGGGTAAAGGGCGCATTCCCCCGCCAGACAGCGTCCGGCCGATGTTCCGCTTTTGGGCCTTGTGCGCTCCGATGCCGCGCCGTAGCAAACCTCCCTGCGTGCCGTTGGCACGGTGCCAAATAGGGAGTGCTGTGTTTACAGGCTTCTGCGCCTGCGCATAGGAGCTTCTGGGCATGCGCGGGGGGGGGGGGCTCCGCCAAAATAATGTTTTGGGGCGGGGCGCCAAAATGTTCACTTACCATTAAAAATTACCTTAGACCGCCCCTGGTTGGGAGCAAGTTATGGGCAAAATTCCTGTGTTTCTTTATAGAAAGGGACACTTGGAGCAACACTTTTGAAGAGGAAAACAAATGGGTGGCAGCTGAATGGTGTGCTTGCATTTAAGATTTACGTAGTTAATTATGTAAACTTGTATGAGTATCGATATACAATGCATCTAAGAAAGTGTTGTCGAAGGTTTTCATGGCCGGAATCACTGGGTTGCTGTGAGTTTTCCAGGTGTCTGGCCGTGTTCCAGAAGCATTCTCTCCTGACGTTTCACCCGCATCTGTGGCAGGCATCCTCAGAGGCTGTTAGGTCTGTTGGAAACAAGGCAAGAGAGGTTTATATATCTGTGGAATAATGTCCAGGGTGCAGAAAGAACTCCTGTCTGTTGGAGGCAAGTGAGAATGTTGCAATTTGCCACCTTGATTAGCATTGAATAGCCTTGCAGCTTCAAAGTTGTGTTGTCTGTCGAGGTCGTCTTACCTTCTTCAAAGATCACAAGGCAGCCAGGCTCCTTATTCCAGGAGAAGGCTAGGCCTCAGGGTGAGAAAAATCTGGGTTTGAGAGCAGGCCTTGTGTTGAACTCGTACAGGGGTGCCCACACTTTTTCAGCATGCGAGCTACTCATAAAACAACCAAGTCACATTGATCTACCTACCCATATTTTGATAGAAGAAATAAGGGAGGTTTACGTGATTTTTCACAAAAATAAGGGACACTTCATAAAATGCATCCAGGCAAGAGTTCCTTCTCCCACCCTGACATAATTCCACAGATATAAACAAGCAGAATGAAAGCAGACAGACCTTTCAGCTGCAAGGCCATTCAGTGCTGATCAATGTGGCTAAGCAGATGAACTCCTTTCAGTCGTAGATGGCTTTGGCAGGAAATGGCTGCCAAAGCCGCCTTGCTGTTGTGCTCCAAATGCGCATGTGCGGGCTGGGTGCCCGCCCCCTCCTTTGCCATCCTGCCCTCCTTCTTCTCCCTCCCTCCTCCTCAGGCCATGCTGCGACTGCACTGAGGATGGAGGCGGGGGAGTCGCCTCAGGGGCAGCCTGAGGAAGCCCCGAGGAGATGCGCTGCGCACGAGGCAGAAGCGCCCCTCTGAAATCTGGCTGCGATCTACCAGTCCTGGAACCGTCGATTGCGATCGATGTTGTGAGCAGCCCTGAAGTAGTGTAATACTTTTCTGGTGATTTTTGGATCATGCCTCTCCTGTAAAAGCAGTGCAAGCGGATTGCAGCCCGTGAAGCTGCTGAAGTGAATCTGGCCATCCTTGGAGTCGGCCCAGTGGAATAAGCTAGTCTAGATCCATCTAATTAGCATACATACATATCAATGCATGTTTTTAGTTGTGTGAACTACTTCATGTATTTCAGGGACGATAACAACATTCTGCTCACTGGTCGATAAACAGATGGTCTTATCACATGCCATACAAGCATTTTTATGAGATACACGGCATTGCTTCATTCTAGCACTCATGTGTGAACACTGTATCGTTTTCAAAATCACATATTGGCTTTAGTATTGATTTTGGCTTCATAAAGACTGAATGCCATAGAAAGGTGACGCCTGCTTCGCTGTTGCATTGCAAGTTTGTTGCTTGCTGCCCAGTTAGTGTGATACCAATGATCTTTGAGTAATGGCCCCTTGGTTTGCTATGCGCATGCATCACCTTCCCTGCTTGAGACTCCCCTGTCGGCCTCAGAAATATTCAGTATAAAAATAAAACAGCAAGTTAGTTTATTTTCTGATGACACGCTGTTGACAATTAAAAATATGTCTGGTAATATGGATAGAATAAAATCACATTTAGAGATATTTGGTAAAATAACAGGTTTACAAATTAATTGGGAAAAAATCGGAAATGATGTTACTCAATTATCTCTCTCGGCATTACTTCGCGAACGAAGATTCTTAGGAAGGACTCATCCCACGCTTTTTACAAGCGCGTTGATGACTAAAAAGGCCAATCTGAGATAGGCAAGTTTGGTTGCAGAAAGCACAGCAGAAAGTCTCCTTGGGTGATGTTGTTTCCAAGTTGCGGTTCTTTCTGCGTTGTCGTTTCTCTTCAAGACCTGTTCGGCATGTCGTCTCGAAAGAGGCTGCAGCATTGTGGATAGTGCGTCTCCACGCCTCCCGATGTGAGGCCAGGATGGACCATTGTTGGTGGTCAGTCTGGCTGAGCCTGAGATGTTGCTTCAGGGAGTCCTTGTATCTCTTTTTTTGGGCGCCTCTCTTGCGCTGATCCGTGGCAAGTTCACCATAGAGTAGTATCTTTGTGAGGCGGTGGTCCTCCATCCTAGCGACCTTGTGCCCTGCCCAGCACAGTTGTGTTTTCAATAGCATGGCTTCAATGCTGGTGATCCCTGCTTGCTCAAGGACAGCAACATTCGTCACATAGTCGGTCCCGTGTACGTTTAGGATTGTGTGAAGACAGCGCTGATGAAAGCGTTCGAGGAGTCGTAGGTGTTGGCGATAGGTGACCCATGTTTCAGACCCATAGAGGAGGATGAACAGTACGATAGCTCTGCACACACTGATTTTGGTGCGTTGCCTCAGGTGCTTGTTGCTCCAGACTATTTTTTGAAGCCTCCCGAATGCACTCTATGCCTTTGTTAATCTGTGATCTATCTCTTTGTCAATCTTGGCGTCTGAAGAGATGATGCTTCCCAGGGAGGTGAACTCCTGAACGGACTGAAGCACAGATGTGCCTATGCTGACGTGGGGATGATGGTGTTCTTCCTGTGGTGCGGGCTTGGTAGAGGACTTCCGTTTTCTTCAGGCTGACTTCCAGCCCAATCGGCTCTGCAGCTGTTGCAAAGCAGGATGTGAGGCGCTGCAGGGCTGCTTCTGAATGGGCGACAAGGGCAGCATCGTCAGCAAAAAGCAGCTCACAGACTAGATCAGGGCTGTCCAACTTCTACCAACCCTGGGGCCTGATTACCGGACACTGATCAACTGGGGGCCTAAGGGTCCGCCCTCCCCGGCTCCGCCCCTCCCTGGCTCCGCCCCCCCTCCCTCCGCCCGCTGTATATATTCACAAACTCATATTCCCCTTTATTTCTAATAAAATATATTTGTTATTATTATTATTCCATTCCTGCCATATATAGATAGATCACAGATTAGGAAAGGCATACAGTGCATTTGGAAGGCTTCACAAAAGAGTCTGGAGCAACAAGCACCTGAGGCAAAGCACCAAAATCAGTGTGTACAGAGCTATCATATCATACAGTTCGCCTACAATCAAAGAGCATTCTAAACCCCACCAATGATGGAATTAACCAATCTTGGCACACAGAACTCCCATGACCAACAGGAAATACTGGAAGGCTTTGGTGGGCATTGACCTTGAGTTGTGGAGTTGTAGTTCACCTACATCCAGAGAGCACTCTGGACTCAATGTTGGATCAGGACCAAACTTGGCATGAATACTCAATATGCCCAAAAGTGAACACAGATGGAGTTTGGGGAAAATAAACAGGAGCCGGAGGAAGCCGAGCATGGTTTGCGGCTCCCCCGGGCTTGGTGGAGCAGCGAACCGGGAGGCTCCCTGCAAGCAAACGGAGGGGATGACTCTGGGGCCTGGCTGCTTCCAAACCCGGGGTTTGGAAGCAGCCAGCCCCTGAGATTTCCTCCCTTCCTCCAAGTGCCCTTCCCAAGCGAGAGAGAGACTGGGGAAAGGGAGGAGATGCCTCTCGGGGCCTGGCTGCTTCCAAACCCCAGGAGAAGGAAGGAAGGAAGGAGTGGAAGAGAAGGATGGAAGGGAATGGAGGGAGGAAAGGGAGGAGGGAAAGTGAGAAGGAACAAAAGATAAAAGGGTGGCAGGAAAGGAAGAAAGGAAGGTAAAAGAGAGAGGGGCAAGGAGGGAGGGAGAACAGTTGAAAGGAAGGACGAAAGGGTGGGTGGATGGGTGGGTGGAAGGAAAGAAGGTGAACGAGAGGGACGGAGGAAAGAAGGAAAGAGTGGAAGGAAAGGGAGGGGGGAGTAGAAAGAGAGAGGGAAGTGGGGGGGGAAGAAGGCCGGGCAATGGAGGCGAGTGTGCGGAGGGCCTGAGCGCCTCCGAGCACACGGAGCTGCGGGCGGAGGAAGCGAGCGAGAGGCGAAGGAGCGAGAGGGGAGGGGCAGGGAAGGAAGAAGGATGAAAGTGTGGAATGGAAGGAGGGAGGGATAAGAAATGTTGCTCACCCTAATGCTGAATGCTTCCTTGCAATAACTCCTCCCTGGGAAGGGAGGGAGGAGGATGAGAAGGGAGGAAGGAGCTCTGCCGAGCCACATGGAGCGCCCATGCGGCCAGGTCGCTCTTCCTGTTTGCTGCCAAGGGGCGGGGCCGAGAGACATCATCTCCCTCCCCATTGGCCCCCTCCCTCAGGAGAAGAGGAGGCGACCAATAGAAAGTCAAGGAGGCGGGACCAAAAAATAATAATAAAAAATAATAATATTTTTAATTGAATTTTTTTAAAAAAAAAAAAATATATTATTTATTGCAGGAGTGTAAGGGGCCGTAGCCAAGGGGCTGGGGGGCCGTGTACGGCCCCAGGGCCGCCTGTTGGACAGCCCTGGACTAGAGAGTTTAGAGTCTTAGTGCGAGCCCTCAGACGGCTTAAGTTGAACAAGCTCCCATCAGTACGATAGCGTATATATAAGCCGTCCTCTTCTTCAAGGTCTGCCGTAGCCCTTTGGAGCATCATGCTGAAGAAGATGGTAAATAGGGTTGGTGCAAGAACACAACCTTGCTTCCCTCCGTTAGTTATGAGAAAGGGCTCCGAGAGAGCATCGCCGTATCGGACTTGACCGCGCTGGCCCTCATGTAACAGAATAATCAATTATACAAAAAAGGAAGAAGAAGATTTTATGAAACAATCTGATATGAGGTTAAAAGTTAAGAATAAAATAAAATATTTAGGAGTAACTATAACTAAGCAATTACGTGAAATGGAAGAGGCCAATGTTACAACATTAAATAAAAGCTACTCAAAAGAAATTACTGGAATATGAAAATATAAAACTATCATGGTTTGGAAGAATAGCATTAGTTAAAATGAAAATCCTTCCAAAGATAAATTTTATATTTAGAAAGGGACCACTACATATTTCGGAAGAGGAATTAAACAAATGGCAACAAATAATCAATATATATTGTAACTGCAATAAGAGGAATAGGTTAAGTCAGTGTTTCCCAACCTTTTTTGAGCCACGGCACACTTTTACATTTGCAAAATCCTGGGGCACACCACCAACCAAAATGACACAAAACGACACTCTAACACAGTCATACGTATAGTTAGTATGTTTTAAAATGTATTTATACACTCAGTGTGAAACCTGGGCCTGTTTTGATGAACTCAACATAGATATAAGAACATAAGAACATAAGAGCCATGCTGAATCGGACCTCAGCCCATCTAGTCCAGCATTCTGTATCACACAGTGGCCCACCAGTTGTACACGGGGATCTCGAGCAGAAGGGAGGGCAAAACCCTGACCTGCTCCCGACCCCGACAACCAGTACCCAGGGAAATCCTGCCTACCTCAACCAACTCCGAGGTGGCACTTGGATGTCCTTTTCAGTAACTACTGATTCCCTTGGTATCCATGAATCTGTCTAATCCTGCCTTGAAGCTGTCCAGGCTGACAGCGGTCACAACCTCCTCTGGAAGTGAGTTCCATAACCCAATGACCCTCTGGGTGAAGAAATATTTCCTTTATTAGTCCTAACTTTCCTACCTTGGAGCTTCAGGAGTGCCCTCTAGTCCTAGTGTTGTGTGACAGAGAAAACATTTTTTCTCTATTCACCTTTTCTATCCCATGCATGATTTTATACACTTCGATCAAGTCACCTCTTAAACGCCGTCTTTCAAGGCTGAAAAGACCGAGGCGTTGCAACCTGGTTTCGTAAGGGAGCCGCTCCATCCCTTGGATCATTCTTGTTGCCCTTTTCTGTACCTTTTCCAGTTCCGTTATATCCTTCTTGAGGTGCGGTGACCAGAATTGTACACAGTACTCAGATGTGGCCTCACCATAGATTTGTAGAGAGGCAATACAACATTTGCCGACCTATTTTCGATTCCCTTCCTGATCATGCCAAGCATAGAATTTGCTTTTTTCACTGCTGCTGCGCACTGGGTTGACATCTTCATGGAGCTGTCCACCAAGACCCCAAGATCCCTTTCCTGGTTTGTCTCGGAAAGCTTTGACCCCATCAATTGGTAGGTGTAGTTGGGGTTCTTTGCCCCGATGTGCACGACTTTACACTTGTTTAGGTTAAAATGCATTTGCCACTTTGTTGCCCGTTCACTCAATTTCGAGAGATCTTTCTGGAGCTCTTTACAATCAGTTTCATTTTTAACTACCCTGAACAATTTAGTGTCGTCTGCAAACTTTGCTACCTCAGAATTCACTCCTACATCCAGATCATTTATGAATAAATTAAAAAGTAACGGACCCAAAACTGAACCTTGGGGTAATGCCACTTCTCACCTCTTTCCACCCAGAGAAGTGTCCGTTTATTACCACCCTTTGTTTCCTACAGTTTAGCCAGGTTCCGATCCAGGACAAGGCCTGTCCCCTGATTCCATGGCGGAAGAGCTTATTTAGGAGCCTTTGGTGAGGGACTTTGTCAAAAGCCTTTTGAAAGTCAAGGTAAACAATATCGACTGGGTCCCCTTTATCTATGTGTTTATTTACACCCTCAAAGAATTCTAACAAGTTAGTAAGACATGATTTGCCTTTGCAGAAACCATGTTGATTTTCCTTCAGCAATGCCTGTTCTTCTATGTGCCTAGTAATTTTTTCTTTAATAATGGTTTCCATATCTTGGCAGGAATGGCAGAAAGACACAAACTTCCCACACAGAACCCCCATAACCAAGAGAAAATGCTATAAGAGTTTGGTGGGCATTGAACTTGGGTTTTGGAGTTGTAGTTCACCTATATCGAGAGAGCGCTGTGGACTCAAACAATGTTGGATCAGGACCAAACTTGGCATGAATACTCAATATGCCCAAATATGAACGCAGATGGAGTTTAGGGGAAATAGACCTTGACATTTGGGAGTTGTAATTGCTGGGATTTATAGTCCCCCTACATCAAAGAGCATTCTGAACCCCACCAATGCTAGAACTGGGCCAAACTTGCCACACAGAACCCCCAGGAGGCAAGAGGAGGTCTCTACTTGGGGAAAGGGAGGCGAGCCTTCCCAATGCATGGAGAGGGAGAGACCAAGTAGACAACGGGTGGGGAGGGGGGTGGTTGTAATTTTGTGCCTTTATTGAGGTAGGTTTCTTAGGGTTTTTATACTTCAACACACTAGAGTCTCCCCCCCTCCCCTCCTGGAGGTTCCAATTTCCCACGGCACACCTGATGATTGCTCACGGCACACTGGTGGTTGGGAAACACTGGGTTAAGTAAACAATGTTGGTATAAACCACATAAGGAAGGAGGCCTAGCACTTCCCAACATCAAAAATATTACGAAGAAAACAGGATGAGACTAGTTATAGATGTGGAAGGGTTGAAGGAAGGTTCGGAAGAAGCAGAAGGAAAAATCCGGAATATATTTTTTAAAGGATTTTAAAAGGAAAGAAATTAAAGAAGTAAAAAAACCCAGTGTTAAGAAATGTTTTAGAAATTTGGAATAGATTCAGGAAAGTATTAATGTCAGAAAGTTCAACATTAACACCAATAATAATGGATAAGAAATTTCCAAAAAAAAAATTAAAAAATAAGTTGGACAAGAAACTAAAAGAAACGAATATAGATACTTAGGGATTAAGATAAGGGAAGTGGATTGGACACAGTTATGGAATCAAAGACATTTAAGTAACTTATCGATAAGAGTTAAAGAAAACTTTTATAAATTGGTATGGAAATGGTACACAACACCAGTAAAAATAGCAAATATTAATAAAAAATATTATTTAAAAAACTGTTGGAGAGGTTGCCAAGAGGTGGGTACAGATATACATATGTGGTGGGAATGTAAATATGTAAATGAATTCGGCCTCTCACTTTGTGATACTGGGACCATTAACGACTACTCGGAGAAGGGCTACTTCAATCATCGCCCCGGTGTTGTGGAATGCTTTGCCGCCGGAGACTCGTGCTCTGCATAATGTGCATGCTTTCCGCAGAGCATGCAAGACCCATCTATTTAAACAGGCTTTTGATGAATGATTGTGACCTTTCTAAATCTCTTTAAAAAATTTCTTGCTTTTATAATGTTTTACTCATTCTATTTTATATGTAAACCGCCCCAAGCCTCCGGGAGTGGCGGTCAAAAGTCGAAATAAATAAATAAATAAATAAATAAATACATTTTCAAGTCATGCCTCTTGGATAAGTGCTTTCTTTGCTTGACCGCAGGCATGGGCAAACTTGGGCCGCCCGGGTGTGTTGCACTTCAACTCCCACCATTCCGAACAGCCTCCGCCCCCCTCCTTTCCTTTCCCCCCTCAGCCGCATAAGCGACTGTGAAATGGAGGTGGTGACTAATCCCCTTCTGCCGTCACTGCTTATGAATTCTGATGCAGTTTATGACATACTTTGTGCCATTTTCCAATGTGTGGCTGAAAGGTCAGGGTATTTGTGGCAGGTTACTCTGAATATTTAGGTGTAGGTTTTGGTAAAAACTTGGCCCTTCAAGAGAAAGTTTTGGAAGGCTGCTGATTCTGGACATGCCTCATTGGTCTCATTCAGTTTGCTGACAGATGTGAGTTGGGATCAGGGCCCTGCAGTTTTGAACTGGCTTTGATAACAAGCTCAAATTTGTCAGCACAGCCTTGCACTCGTCCTCGGTGGGAAGGGGCAGTCTTGCCTATCTCGCTGAATGTGAGCGAAAAGAACGACAGGTTCTGTTGTCTTTGCCAGATCAGGATCAGGAACAAATGTTGTTGCTCTTGCTTTACACCTGCCATAGAGATCAAGGCATGTGTCTTGATCACGGGCACAGCACTGGGTTTAAAAGTAGCCTAGGGGAATTTGTGGACTCTAGAAGCACTTGAAAAGTAGGGCAGTTTTGCGGCTTTTTTGTCTTCTGTAGATTAGCCCTTACACCTCCACAGAATCAGAAGGTCCTAGACCTTAAGCGGCTGAGGGGGAAAAGGAAGGGGCCTGAGGCTGTTCGGAATGGTGGGAACTGAAGTCCAAAACACCTGGAGAGCCCAAGTTGGCCCATGCTTGTGCTATGAGTATGTCGTCCACGTCATACTCCTACACGTACTGAAGGAATGGTGGGAGTTGAAGTCCAAAACAAGTTGGCCCATGCCTGTCCTAGATAGTCCTTGGTTCTTTGCTGTTCCCCAACCCTAAAAAGGAAGCATCTCGACTGATCTGAATATTATTTTTTTATTTACATGTATTTATTATTTCAATTTCTATACTGCCCTTCCCTGCAGGCTAGAGGCGGTTTACATAGCCTGAAAAGCACAATCATAATATGCAACAATAAAACAAATTTAACACAGATTTAAAACAGATTACAAATGCCAGTTGAAAGGTTTAAGAGTGGTCCATTGGTTAAAGTGTTGAGGTTTATATTTACACTAGCCATCCCCTGCCAAGCGTTGCCATGGCCCAGTCAGTGTATATGTGTTTTGTGTGTGTATGTATGTGTATATGTGTATTTATTTATTATTCAAATTTATCTACCGCTCCATTCCCTTAGGCTCGGGGAGGTTTTCATAGATAAAAGCATAACAATTTCAATAAAACAATTTAACACTATATAATTAAAACCCTATAAAACTACTGGTGTTCTGGTATTGTGTCCAGCTTGTCACAATACCAGAACACTAAAGATATGGGACAGTCAGTTGGGACCATTGATGTTAAATGCTTGTCGGAACAGCGTTGTTTTACAGGCTCATCTAAATACCGATATTTCTGTAAGAGCCTGAGTGCAGAGAGTTCCACAGTGTCGGAGCTACAATAGAGAAAGCTCTTAGGTGCTAGGTTTTGACCGAGGGAACCATTAACAGGTTTTGATCTCCAGACTGCAGTGATCTCTGGGGAATGTATAGGGAGAGACGGTCCCTCAAGTACACAGGCCCCGGACCATGTATGGCCTTAAAGGTTAATACCAACACTTTGAACACAATCTGGTATTCCACTGGGAGCCAGTGTAGCTGTGCGAATAGGTATTATGTGGCATCTCGCCAGGGTGCCGGCGAGCAGACGTGCTGCAGCATTCTGCACAAGCTTGAGTTTCCGGATCGTGGACAGAGGAAGGCCAATATAGAGGGCGGTTTTGCGCATGCGTTGTCATGTATTTAAATTTTTGTTGGCTTTTAAAGTCTCTTCCTCTGTGTTTCTCGGTGTTTTTATGAGAGATGGCCACTCATTGGCCTGATAGGTCTATTGTGTCCAAGTTTGGCGTCAATTCGTCCAGTGGTTTTTGAGTTAGGTTAATCCTGCAAATGAACATTACATTTTTATTTATATAGATTGTAACTTGGAGCCCTCGTTTATGTTTCTCCTCTTTCTCTTGAAATGGCACCTTCAGATTCAGCCTTGAAGGCTTATTGATGAAGGAGAATTTATGGGCGTCCATTTCTATGACCTTGCTCTCCATATGCAGACCCCCCTTCCCCAGCTTTTTGTTACTCAAGCTCACAGAGATCTTGGAATCCTGCCCAGTAGTAGCCAGGACGGCTTCTGAGCCATGTTTTGGAAGCTCTGAGTTGGCAGTTCATTTCTGTTTAAGCGTGTTCATTCCTTGCCTATGAAAATCCTATGAAATTAATGCGGTTGCCATACGTTTACAAGCAACTTCAAGGCACATTTATATGCACACGGTGGTAACTACAGGTTTCTAGATTTAGACGCTACTGCAGAGTATGGTAAGCAAGGAAATGTGTGAACAAGTGACCGTGTTATGTCCCTTCAGATCAGTGGTTCTCAACCTGTGGGTCCCCAGGTATTTTGGCCTTCAACTCCCAGAAATCCTAACAGCTGGTAAACTGGCTGGGACTTCTGGGAGTTGTAGGCCAAAACACCTGGGGACCCACAGGTTGAGAACCACTGCTTCAGATGATCCCAGAGACTGGAAGGTGGCATCTGATTTGAACCCAATTTTCCATAGTTCCTTGCGCCCTCTTGTTGGCGCTCCCTCCCCTTTAGCCTTTGATCCTGTTCGGTGTGCTCTGGCCTACACTTGCACTTGAGGGCTTCTGCTTTGGGTCATTTTGAAACTCAAACAACACATTGGAGATGTTTATCTTGCGCCTTGACAAGTGCCTTGAGTTACCTGTGCACATACAAAAATGCAAAGAGCTGCAGTGGACAAAGATATGGAGTCTCTCTTCTTTACATTTTTTATTTGTTCATGTATTGTAACTCTCATTGTAAAAAAATAATAATCCACAACACACCTCTTCTGTGATCAGCACAGTTACCTTTTTCCAAAAGTGTGGGCCATGCGCCTCAGCAAACGCGTGAGCTTCTCTGCTTGTGAACTTCTTTTTCAACGGATGTGGATGGTTGAACAAGCTTATGATGGGAAAGTGTACAATCCCTAATGAAGTGTTCGTCTTCGCTGTTGGTTTGTTAGCGGTGTGTGAGATGTGGCAATGTCTTTTATCCTGCACTGTGAATCAGGGGAAAAAGAAAAGAAGGGTAATGGGAAATGGGATGAGGCGCTGAAACCTTATTCTGTCAGAGGAAAGTGTTAGAAAGAGATTTGCTTTTGTACTGCACGCTGCTTCATGTTATCTCTTGATGATTCCCGGACCCACTACTACGGAACATCTCCAGCAAGACCCCCCCCCCCCCGCAGTCCCTGAATTAGACTGGGATCAGTCTTGGGACTTCCTAGAAGGGGATCATGGATTCAACACAGAGCCCTCGGAGCCTGGAGTGGAGCCTGGACCACCCACTGCCGATGGCACCACTGGAGGAATAATCGAGGGAGCTGACTTTGAACGGAGGCTTACCACCAGTGAGTCACTCCCCAGACACCTACCTGTGCCTGACAGACCCGGCCTTCCACCACTGGATGACCTCGACTGTCCCCACACCCATGGTTCGGTGCCGTTGCTGGACGTCACAGAGGTTCTGTCCCGCCCCCGGCCCCTCCCCCACCGCTGTGGCCTGGGGGGGGGGATAGACCGGGGACAGTTGAAGATGGCGGACGGCCTTGGGGACGCCGAGGTTGGCCGGATGTCGTCTTCCCTCGAAGACCGGAAGCCTGGGAGGAGTCCTCAGCGGAGGCGGAGACAACGTCGGAACAAGAATTGCGGCCAAGAGCGGACTTTTGGCCCCACTGAGGAGCACCGGAAGTCCTCCCAGCCTAGCCAATCTAGGAGCAGGCCGGTGACCCATGGAGCATCCTACAGGTCTCATAGAGCCCAAAGGACCACTGGGTCTGCAACCGGACCCCCTGAATGGGAGAAGACCAGGACCTTCAAGGCCAGGCAACTAAAGAGGTTCCCTACCAGGACCTTTTGGAACACCATCCATAGGTGCCGAGAACAGTCCGCAATGAGCTTTCAGCCCCGGAAGGACATCCTGGCGACCAAGAGACCTGTGCCAGAATCTATGGACCCAAAGGCTAGGGACGACCACCTTCCTTTTGGGCTAAGGACTCCTTATGACTTGCTGGATCCCCCAAAACTCCCTCCTTATGATGGTTGAGTTAATAATACCATCTCCAACTCGACTCCCTGATAGCCCCTTCCTCTGTCTTTAACCCTCTCCTTCTGTCTTAACTGTAGATATCCCCTCCTTTCCCCCTTTTGTATTGCATTACTCTGTCCATCCTGTGTTTTATTATTCATCAAACTATGTAAACCGCTCCGAGCCTTCGGGGAGTGGCGGTATAGAAGTTGGAAACAATAAATAAATAAATAAATAAATAAATAAATACTACCTTGAACATGAAGAAATTGAGCTTGTAAAATAGAACGACTTGCACTATTCTGAAGTTGCATCGTCTTAAAAGTTATGTGCTCTTTTCTGTCTCTTTGTTTTGTTGATTTTGGCATTTCTACCGGGTCTCTTCTCTACCCCCGAAGGGGGACTCGGGACGGCCACTGAAGAGTAGCCCAGGATCTCAAAAGCGAGCTGTTGGTTTGTGTTTGTTCTCAACCATGGGGTGACGGGTGCCAACTTTGACATAGCTTCTGTGTTGAGTTGCATGGACTGACTCCATGACGTGAGTGCTTGAGGCAAGGTACAGTCAAGCATCATGCAAGCAAGCGGGTTCACAGCGTGTCAGTCTGATGAGAGGGAAGGATGGTTTGTCTTACAAATGACTTCTAACGTGTAAATATTTATGATGTGAACGATGTACTGTACTTTTGACATCGGAGAATTATTCTAATACTTTCTTTTTCTCCATTCCAGGTTTTTTTGTTTTTTGTTTTTGGCGACAGCGTTGCACGAAGGCTTTAGTAGCAGAACGGAACTGACTACCATGCGCTAGGATACAAAGATTGTGGATTTTTAAAAACTTGTGCTTCTGGATTATAAAGTAGGAATCTGTTAACATGGGGAGGAAGAAAATACAGATCACAAGAATAATGGACGAACGGAATAGACAGGTAAGAAATGCCCTTTCCTCAGCAGTTTAGCCACTTTCCTAAAAATTCTGAGTAGACCTGTTAACATGTTTCCATGCTGTCTTCCTTTCATCTGCCTTTCTCTTGTGAACCTATTTTTGAAAGATACTTGTCTTTACTCAAAGCTAGTGCACACCTCCATGTTCAAAACAATGAAAAAAAGTCTTTGGAACTCTCTGCCCAGGGAGATTAGGCTGGCGCCTACCCTGCCCATCTTTCGTAAGGACCTAAAAATGTGGTTGTTCCGCTGTGCCTTTGACTAAACACTTCACCAGATAATTGGCCCCAAACTTGCCAAAGTTCCTGCCCTTTAGTATGGTCCTCCGCTCTATAGTCCTGGCATTTTAATTGCCAAAGGACATTATTCTCCCAGCCCGACCTGTATTGAATTTGCGCCTTCCCTTAGCCCAGGGGTGGGCAATTTTTTTCCCCAAGGGGCCACACGAGAGCCAAAAAATATTATGGAGGGCCGCACCTAAAGGCGGAACTACATTCTAATCTACATTATTTATTTATTTATTTACTATATTTGCTATATATTACACATCATTAATATTAACATATTAATATATCTAGAAATATTCATATATTATTAGTATTAATATCATAATTATTATAATATTATATAGACATTATAATATATTGAAATTATAATATAATACAACATTATATTATATTATTTATTATATTATTATTATAAAATTATTATAAAATAATAATAAAAACCACTAAAATTAAATTAAATTCAAGAAGACAAGGTGCAAACTAAGATGGAATAGCCCAATGTACCCAACCCAGAGGATGGCAAAGCGGACCCAGCCGCCGCCGCAGAAGAGGACAGCAGAGCAGCAGGCGATCGGAGGCTGCAGGCCTCTGCCCGCTCTCGCCCCCAGCCGTTCCCCAGCTGATCGCCCTGCTATGGAGTGCCTGCCATCCCTGGAGGCAATCCGGGCCTGCAGGGGGAGCAATCAGCGATCTGAGGCGGCTTATTCGACCTGGCGACCGGAAGACGATCAAGTCTTCCGGGTCGCCAGGGCGATTGGCCGCTGTAGGTTGCTGAATGCTCCCGCTGCACTCCTGGATTGCCTCCAGGAATGGCAGGCACTCCAAAGCCGCCGCTCCTCCGGCCTGTCTGCCGACACAGACGCCACAGAGCCCGTGATGGGATGGTGGCGGTGGCACCCCTTCCTCTTGGCCACACCCCCGACGCCCTTCTCCCCGGGCCGAACAGAATCGGCTGCCGGGCCGCATCCAGGCCACGGGCCATAGGTTGGCCACCCCTATCCAGAAACTATTGCAGAAACTCTGAGCCCTCCAAACTCTATTACCGTTCAGTCATGGAATTGTTTTTATGATGTTATGTTTTGTTATTGTGATGTGTTAATTTCACCTTGTTTTGTTTGATTTGATTTTGTTGCTTCTCCCTTTGTAAGCCAATCCCTTCGGGGAGATGGAGACGAGGTAGAAAAATAAAATAATAATAATAATAATAATAATTGATAACAACAGTATGGTTGTAAACTCTTCAATCATTCTGGTCAAACTTTCCTATCCGAACGTATCTCTCCCTATGAACTTACAAGAGTGTTAAGATCTCCTGGGGAGGCCCTGCTCGCAGTCCCACCTCCGTCGCAGGTACGATTGGTGAGGACGAGAAGCAGGGCCTTCTCAGTGATGCCCCCTCGGCTGTGGAACTCCCTCCCCAGAATAGGAACGAGGGACGGGGGGGGGGGGTGGCAATACTCTCCCGAGATGGTTTACACCTTAGAGCGATCCCTGCACTTGTCACCTCGGGGCTGGAGAGTGTCGGCCTAGTGTGGGAGTCCCCGGAGAGCCTGGCGATCCTGCTGGTGTACCGTGCGCCTAGCGCACCAGCGGAGAGCCTGGCGCGGCTGCTGGAGACTGTGTCGGAGTGGGCATTGAGGTTTCCCAGGCTTATTGTCCTGGGGGACTTCAATGTCCACGCCGATGCAGCCTCCACTCCATCTGCAGCTGCGGACCTAATATCGACCATGGCGACATTGGGCCTCTCCCTGTGTAGCTCGGGACCCACACACTCGGCCGGACACACCCTCGATTTGGTGTTCAGTGCAGGGGTTCAAGTGGACCTAGCCTCTGTAATAGAGGTTCCATGGTCGGACCACTGTGCTCTAAGGATCCGGGTTGAGCAACCGCCTCCCCTCCATGCAAGGGCGCGAACGTATTTTTGTTCGCCCAAGGAGACTCATGGAACCCGAAAGGTTCCTGAACGCCTAAGGGATCTGGAGTCTACCAGCGTCTCAGTCGAGGAGCTTGTCCAGGCTTGGAACACCACTAGCCAGAGCCCTCGACGAGATTGCTCCCAGGCGTCCTCTCCGACCCCGCAATCATCGGTCCCCTGGTATACAGGGGACCTCAGGACCATGAAGCGGGAAAGGAGACGACTTTGAGCGCGCGGGCGGAAGCTCCGTGACGGAAGCCTCAGCATCAGCTTATAAGTTATTAAAGGAGACTTATGAGCATGCTGTCAAGGCAACCAAAAATGAATACTTCTCTGCCTTGATAGCGTCTGCAAGCTCACGCCCGGCCCAATTGTTTAAGGTGATTCGGTCCCTGACGACGGTCCCTACCGTCCCAAAAAAATAGTGATCAGGCCCTTACTGCCGGTGTTTTTCAGAGCTTCTTTGCAGACAAGATACTGAGCCTCCGCCGGGACCTTCCCGCCACAGTTGATACAGTAAAAGAGCTCGAGACTCCGGGCCTCCGCTGGCCCACCCTCGACCGGCCGCCACTGGACGCAGGTGCTGTTGACAAGATAGTGACTGCAGCTCGCCCTACCACCTGCTCCTCGACCCGTGCCCCCTCCTGGCTTGTTAGATCTTGCTTGAGGGGTTACGGGGCCTCTGTTGAAGATCATTACAGCTCCCCTTGAGCAAGGGTTTTTCCAGAGTGCTTGAAAGAGGCGGTGGTGGCTCCATTACTGAAAAAACCATCATTGGACCCTGCGGTTCCCTCCAACTACCGCCCGGTGTCGAATCTTCCGTACCTGGGCAAGGTAGTTGAGAGGGCAGTAATGGAGCAGTTGCAGTCCTTCTTGGATGATGCAACATGGCTTGACCCCTTCCAGTCCGCCTGCTCGGGGCATGGGACGGAGACGGTCCTGGTCTCCATCACAGATCAACTCCGCTGCCAGCTCGACCAAGGCGGGTCTGCGCTGCTCGTGTTATTGGACCTCACGGCAGCGTTTGACACGGTCGACCACAATCTTTGATCCACCGCCTGGCCATGGCTGGAGTGAGGGGGGACAGCCCTTAAATGGCTGACCTCCTTCCTCCACCAGCGGTCTCAGCGTGTGAGGAGGGGTGGGTGGTCTCCGAGGGTTCCCCACTGACTTGCGGGGTCCCTCAGGGGCCATCCTTTCCCTCTGTTATTTAACATCTACATGCAGCCGCTTGCACAGCTGGTGCGGAGTTATGGGCTGACCTGTCACCAATATGCTGATGACACTCAGCTCATTCTGGGGGATGGGGGACAGGCCGAGTCCGTCCCCGATAATTTCCAGCACTGCCTCGAAGCCGTTACTGGATGGCTGCGAGCCAGTAGGTTGAGGGTGAATCCGCGAAGACGGAGATCTTGTGGCTAGCCACCCGGGCGGGATGGGTGCCCGGCTTCCGACCCTGGACGGTGCGGCACTACAACCAGCGCCGCCAGTGAAAAAGCCTTGGCGTCCACTGGACTCCCAGCTGACCATGGAGGCTCAGGTCTCCATGGCCAGCAAGGCTGCCTTTTTCCACCTCCGCCAGGCGAGGAGGTTGGCCCCTATCTCTCCCGGAACAACCTGGCCACGGTGATCCAAGCCACGGTCATCTCGAGGCTGGACTACTGTAACGCGCTCTACACGTTGGCCTGCCTATGTCGACGATCCGGAAGCTCAAGCTAGTGCAGAACACCGCCGCCCGGCTCCTGTCTGGGGCTCCAGCAGGTAGCCGAATAACTCCAATCTTGCGGGATCTGCACTGGCTGCCTATTGAGCACCGGGTCGCCTTCAAAGTGCTGGTTCTCACCTTTAAGGCCATTCACGGCCTGGGGCCAGCGTATCTGAGGGACCGTCTTGCCCTATATTGCCCATCGAGATCACTGCGGTCCGAAGAGACCAACTTGTTGGTAGTTCCATCTGCCAAATCAGCCCGTTTAACATCTACTCGCCGGAGGGCGTTCTCAGTGATAGCTCCTACGCTATGGAACGCCCCTCCGGCCGAGACCAGAGCCCTGAGGGACCTACTCCCCTTCAGACGGGCCTGCAAAACCTGTCTGTATAGGCAGGCCTTTGGGGAGTAGGCCCACACACTGCTGCTGTTTAAACTGTTTAAACTGCCGTTTTAATCTTGCCATTTTAATCTGTTTAACTGTTTTAATTGTATTGCCTGTTAGATTACACTCTTTCTTTTGTACTATTCCCTGGCGCTGAGCCAGTAGTATGTGAGCCGCCGCGAGCCCCCGGGAGTCGGCGGCGCAGAAATCGCAATAATAAATAAATAAATAAAATAAGATCAGACTGGCTCCCTCCCACCTGACTTTTAGAAAAAGGGGGAAAACTTGGTTATGCGCTCAGGCATTTGGGTAGCGCAATATGGATTTGACAAAGTGGAGCGACTCTAATGATGGCGGCAGGACTAGGTACTACGTTTTAAAGTTTTATTATATTTATATGTTCTATCTGTTGTATTGTTTATATATTGTTTTGTTTGTGTGTTGTTGAATTGTGGCATCAAATAGTGTCAAATTATGTAAGCCGCTGTGAGTCAGTGCCCTTCACGGTGAGAAGGTTGGGGTATACGGTAAATATAGTAAATAAGTAAAATAAATAAATTATTATTTATTTCAAAATTGCAACAAGAGGGTGGCTTGAAATGTGACAAGATTAAAAGAGGTCCTGGCAACGCAGGCAAGAGAACTACCTTACCAATTAATAAAGCCTTTGACTAAACCTAGATCAGTAAGGCACTAATATATGTTCTCAAAAAGTTTGTGTGTGTGAGGAAGGACTTGAGAAACTGCAAGTTGCTTCTGGTGTGAGAGAATTGGCTGTCTGCAAGGAGTGCCCAAGGGACGCTGGCCGGATGTTTTAATGTTTTATCATCCTTGTGGGAGGCTTCTCTCATGTCCCTGCATGGAGAGCTGGAGCTGACAAAGGGAACTCATCCACGCTCTCCCTGGATTCGAACCTTCAGCCTGCTGGTCTTCAATCCTGCCGGCACCCTCCTCCTCCCTATGACTTCCTCCCACATATTTTTCCATGGCCCTCATCATGCCTCCTCTCAGCTTCCTCTTCTTCATGCCCAGCTCTTAAAGCCGCTCCTCATAGGGCTTGTTCTCCAGACTCTTGAGAACAATGTATACATTATATAAATGTAATGTTCATTTGTGAGATGAACATAACTCAAAAACCACCAATGATGGAACTAAACCAAACGTGGCACACAGGACTCCAATGACCAATAGAAACACTAGAAGGGTTTGGTGGGCATTGACCTTGAGTTTGGGAGTTGTAGTTCACCAACATCCAGAGTGCATTGTGGACTCAAGCAATGTTGGATCAGGACCAAACTTGGCACAAATACTGGATATGCCCAAATGTGAATACTGGTGGAGTTTGGGGGAAATGGAGCTTGACAATTGGGAATTGTAGTTGCTGGAATTTATAGTTAACTCACAATCAAAGATCATCCTGAAATCCAGCAACAATGGAATTGAACCAAACTTGGCACACTGAACTCTCAAGTACTGAAAGGGTTTGCTGGGCATTTACCTTGAGTTTGGAAGTTGTAGTTCACCTACATCCAGAGAGCACTGTGGACTCAAAGTTGGCTCGTTTGAATCTGAACCAAATTTGGCACAAATCCTCAATATGCCCAAAGAGGCAGAAGATAAGGGGGGGAGTGAGGCTTGGGAGTGAAGAAGGAGGAAGACGAGGAGGGCGAAGTAAGTTGAGAAAGCCGGGGAGGGAATGGAAACGGGGGCCGGACAGAATTTGCCGCCGGGCCACAACCGGCCCGCGGGCCGTAAGATGCCCAGGCCTGCTCTATATTCTTCTTTTGAGAGTTCTGGCATGGCTGTTGTCCTTCTAAAGCCTTTTTTCCTTCACTGACTCCACAGAGAAGAAAGGCTTTACAATATTTCCCTTCCGAGGGGATTATACCTAAACTCACTTTGCAGTACACAGAGTAACTGATACCCGAGGGGATTATAATTAACAGGAGGCTGTCATTGTCGTGGTAATTAGGAACTCTTATCTGCTTGAACGAGCTGTAGGCCATTTATATAATTGAGCCAGACTGAATAAATAGTTGTAAACTGGCGATCAAAGGGAACCCATGTCAGCGCCATCCAATAGTCTCTGTTTTCAGTAAGGGAAGTGATACGAGAAGTGCCGTTGTTTACCTTTTCGCGTGAAGCCAGATTATGAAACCATTCTGACACTTTCAGAACATTACGTTTTTAAATAGATCCTTGAGTTGTTGTCGGGCGTAATCAAAACACGGAGGCACATCTTGGGCTTGTTGTGAGCTCCAAATTACAATGGCTTTATCTGCTTCTGACATTGCGATTATTCTAATGATGGAGTTACAGTCGACGGTATAAGAGGGACTTGAAACAAAATTTGCAAACTTGGCCTTCTACTAAATGTCCTTTGACCAGTAACTAGCCACTTGGAGTGCCTCTGGCGTTGCTGTGAGAAGGTCCTCCCTTGTGCATGTGGCAGGGCTCAGGTTGCATTGTAGTTGGTGGTCGGTGGTTTGCTCTTCTCCGCACTCGCATGTTGTGATCTCCACTTTGTGGCCCCATTCCTGACGGTTGGCTTTATTTATTATTATTTATTTATTATTCGTATTTGTGAGTCGCCACTTCCGACGTGGCTCAGGGCGATTTACAGCAATGGATTAAAAGATTAAAAAGTACAATATAAACACCTTTAAAAAACGCAATAAAACACAGTAAAATACATAGCGAAACAGATTAAACAGGTAGATGACTTCGTCATGAAGCAAGTACAACGGGAACAGGGTCATCGCCTCCCTACTCGAAAGCCTGCCGAAACAGGAGGGTTTTGCACGCCTTCCGGAATGCCAGCAGGTCAGTGAGGGCACGAATTCCGGAAAGCAGTGCATTCCACAGGATAGGGGCGATTATGGAGAAGGCCCTCCATCTTGTGGCCGTTAGATGGTATGTTTTGAAGCTGGAAACTTCCAGAAGTTTACCTGATTCAGAGTGTAGTGGCCTAGTGGGGCAGTATGGGATGAGGCAGTCCCTAAGGTACACTGGCCACAGACCATTCAAGGCCTTAAAGGTCCGTACCAGCACTTTGAAAGTGATCCGGCATTCTACTGGTAACCAGTGCAGCTCGCGGAGGACAGGTGTTATGTGGCTGGTCGCCGGGACGCCAGCCAGCAGGTGAGCTGCTGCGTTCTGAACCAGTTTCAGTTTCCGGATCACTAGTAAAGGCAGGCCAACGTAAAGAGCATTACAGTAGTCCAGTCTCGAGATGACCGTGGCTTGGACCACTGTGGCTAGATCGCGACGGGAGAGATAGGGAGCCAGCTTCCTCGCCTGACGGAGGTGGAAAAAAGCAACTCTACTGACGGCGGAGATTTGGGCCTCCATCGTCAGTTGAGAGTCCAGGGTGACACCAAGACTTTTAACTGTAGACGACGGACATAATGTCACGCCGTCCAGGGAAGGAAGTTGAATCTCCACCCCGCCCGGGTGACCCAGCCACAGGATCTCCGTCTTAGCTGGATTCACCTTCAACCAACTGGCTCGCAGCCATCCAGTGACGGCCTCAAGGCACTGATGGAAATTATCGGGTACGGTTTCAGGCCTGCCCTCCATCCCCAGAATGAGCTGGGTGTCATCAGCGTACTGGTGACACACCAGCCCAAAACTACGGACCAGCCGAGCAAGTGGTCGGACATAGATGTTAAATAACAGAGGGGAGAGGATTGCCCCCTGGGGAACCCCACAACAAAGTGGAGAACCCCTGGAGACATCCTCACCCCTCCTCACTCGCTGCGATCGGTTCCGGAGGAAGGAGGACAGCCAGTTTAGGACCGCCCCCCCCCTCATGGTGTCACAGCGCAGCCTGTTCAGTGCCTTCCAAGTCACCTTATCTTTTGTGTGTCAGGAGGAAGTCTCTCATTTGGTATCAGCCATTGATTGAGGTTCTGGGTTTGAGCCTGCCACTTTTGGACTCTCGCTTGCTGAGGTGTTCCTGTGAGCATCTCTGTAGATCTTAGAAAACTATTTCTTGATGTAAGGCGTTGGCGTGCAGGCTGATATCCAAACAGGGGAAGGGCCAAAGATGTCACTGCCTTGGTCCTTTCATTATTGGCTGCTACTTCCCAGCGGATGTCAGGCGGTGCAATACTGGCTAGACAGTGCAATTTGTCCAGCGGCGGTGGGTGTAGGCATCCTGTGACAATGCGGCATGTCTCATTAAGAGCCACATCCACTGTTTTACCGTGGTGAGATGTGTTCCACACTGGGCATGCGTACTCAGCAGCAGAGTCGCCAAGTGCAAGAGGTGCAAAGTCCCCATAATCCTTTAGAGCAGTGGTTCTCCACCTGCGGGTCCCCAGATGTTTCAGTCTTCAACTCCCAGAAATCCTAGGTCAAGGTAAAGGTTTTCCCCCGACATTAAGTCCAGTCATGTCCAAATCTGGCGGTTGGTGCTCATCTCCATTTCTAATCCAAAGAGCCGGTGTTGTCTGTAGACACCTCCAAGGTCATGTGGCCGGCATGACCGCATGAAGCGCCATTACCTTCCCACCGGAGCGGTACCTATTGATCTACTCACATTTGCATGTTTTTGAATTGCTAGGTTAGCAGAAGCTGGGGCTGACAGCGGGAGCTCACCCCGCTCCCCAGATTCAAACGTGCGACCTTTTCAGTCAGCAAGTTCAGCAGCTCAGCGGTTTAACCCACTGGGCCACTGGAGGCTCCATGAAATCCCAGAAATCCTAACAGCTGGGATTTCTGGGAGTTGTAGGCCAAAACCCCTGGGGACACACCGGTGTCGAACCACTGCTTTAGAGAAATAGCTGAGTGAAAATATCTCTGTGATTTTGAGCCACAGTTGGTTGTAGGAAATGCAGGGCACACGTATGCATGTGAGTGATCCGGCCTGTTGTGCACAGCAGGGGGGGAAATGGGGAGCGGAATAAGGAAGGGCCATTGTGGAAGTGTCAGGCTTCCCAAGTCACCAGAGAATTGTGCTTGGAGTTGTGATTTATGGCCGCACTGAACAATGCAAGCACTTCTCGCTTTAGAGTGCTTCACGAGTACACTGCTTTTCAGTTATATTCATGCTTATTATTTTCAGCGCCTTCCTGGCTATTAAAGTTTTGTTTTTGGCCGCGATGCTCAAGTCAGCTGACTCCAGACTGACTCGAGTGAGTCAACCAGTGCCATTTTGTTACCTGTCAGTAAATGTATTTTTAGGCTTTTATATGCGCTTGCAAAGGAGAAAAAGGCTGTAATTCTTTTAAAGGCTGTGTTTGCTTTACAACTGTGGCCTAGAACAGTGTTTCCCAACCAGTGTGCCGTGGCACACTAGTGTGCCATGAGCGAGCATCAAGTGTGCTGTGAGAAATTGGAACCTCCAATACCCTTTTTCTTCTCCACTCGGGCTCCCTTCTTCCCAGCCTCGCTCTGCTCGCTTTGCCTTGCTTTGCTCACGCTGCCGCTTCTGCAGGAGGGGGGAGGGATGAAGACGTGACCCGTGCGGGCGCTACTGCACAGACTCGCCCCACGTCTTCCTCCCTCCCCTCCACAGTGCTCTCTGGATATAGGTGAACTACAACTCCAAAACCCAAGGTCAATGCCCACCAAACTCTTATAGTATTTTCCTCTTGGTCATGGGAGTTCTGTGTGGGAAGTTTGATTCCATTCCATCATTGGTGCAAGAGTTCAGAATGCTCTTTGATTGCTGGTGAACTATATCTCCCAACTGTTGAGCAAGACCTTTGTGTGTGTCTTTCTGCCATTCCTGCCAGGATATCTATTTTGTGTTCATCGAAACAGGCCCAGGTTTCCCACTGAGTGTATAAATACATTTAGAAACATATTAGCTATATGTATGACTGTGTTAGAGTGTCATTTTGTGTCATTTTGGTTGGTGGTGTGCCCCAGGATTTGGTAAATGTAAAAAATGTGCCGTGGCTCAAAAAAGGTTGAAAAACACTGGCCTAGAACACGATCCACAGTGCTTGCAAGGGATGCCTGTATGTGGGAGATATGGAAACAGTGGGGCGAAAAGCATGGAGGAATGGAGGCCACTTTCCTTCATTTCTTCCCCTTTTGAAAACCTCCCGTCCCGATCCGATCCTTTCCTATGCAGGGGGTGGAAGGTGGAAGGTAGTCTGACATGGTGTTTGTTGGAATAGTCAAACATTTCTGTGTCCTCAAATAATAATAATAATAATAATAATAATAATTTTGTCCAGGTTGGCCATCAGGTGGCTCTGCTATGGCCAAGTATTGAAATACTACGTACTACCTGCCCGGCATATAGTGCAAAAGAGTCTGGAGCAACAAGCACCTGAGGCAAAGCACCAGGATCAGTGTGTATAGAGCTATCGTACTGTCTAGTCTCCTCTATGGGTCTGAAACATGGGTCACCTATCGCCAGCACCTACGACTCCTCGAATGCTTCATCAGCGCTGTCTTCGCACAATCCTAAATAGACACTGGACCGACTATGTGACGAATGTTGCTGTCCTTGAGCAAGCAGGGATCACCAGCGTTGAGGCCACGCTATTGAGAACACAGCTGCGCTGGGCAGGGTGCAAGGTCTCTAGGATGGAGGACCACCGCCTCCCAAAGATACGACTCTACGGTGAACTCGCCACGGGTCAGCGCAAGAGAGGCGCCCCCAAAAAGAGATATAAGGACTCCCTGAAACAACACCTCAGGTTCGGCCAGATTGATCACCAACAATGGTCTGCACTGGCCTCACATCGGGAGGCATGGAGACGCACTATCCACAATGCTGCGGCCTCTTTCGAGAAGACACGCCAAATGGGTCTCGAAGAGAAACGACAACGCAGAAAGAACCGCAACCTGGAAACAACATCACCCAAGGAGACTTTCTGCTGTGCTTTCTGCAACCGAACTTGCCTATCTCAGATTGGCTTTTTTAGTTATCAACGCGCTTGTAAAAAGCGTGGGATGATTCCTTCCTAAGAATCTTCGTTCGCGAAGTAATGCCGAGAGAAACCTGCCCGGAAAACTCGCAGCAACCCAGTGAATCTGGCCATGAAAGCCTTCGACAACCCTTTGATTTTGTTGTTATTGTTGTTTGCTGCTACTGAGAGCAGGTGTTAGATTTCAAAATAATGCGTGCACCTTGCTTTCGAGAGATAAAACAACACTTATCCTACTCACATAGCCTGTTTTTGATGACAATGCACAGCAAATGTGTAACAGCAATAAGCTTTGCTTTCCAGATAGGATTTCACTGTACGGAGCCCTTGTGCATACAATGTCATGGAAAAACCAATTCTGTCTGTCCGTGGAGTAATACATACTACTGGTGTATTGACCTAATTGCAAAGCTCATTATTTGAATCACGTAGAATCAGGGGAGGTCTAAGGTAATTTTAAATGGTAAGCGAACATTATTTTGGCACCCCCCCAACATCATTTTGCCTCCCCCAGGCAGGCGCGCGCTCTCCCTCTCTCCTCCCTTGACCCGTTTTGAGTGACAAGAGCGAGCCGGCTGTGGCTCCGCCCCCACCTTTTGAGGTTGCCAAGCGGGCGAGGGAGGCTGAAGCTTTCCTTACTGCTGGGCTGACCAAAGTGGGCAGAGCATAAGCCACCGCTACCTATCCATTCAGTCACCTAAAATGGAGAGAGGAGGTGAAGGAGGTGAGGCCGAACGGAGCGGAGAGGAGGAGAGAGCCTGCGCGCGAGAGCGAGCCAGTCCCCTGGCAGAGCAAGGCGGCGCGCGTGCGCTTGCTTCATGGCGTGAGTGACAAGAAGGGTCCGCGCACTGCCTGAGGCGCCCTTCCTCACCTCGCCCCCCCCCCCCCCAGGAGCCTTTCCTTCTCGGAGCCATGTCGGCCGCGCAAGAGGAGAGCTCCGTCAGGGTCGCTGTCCGGTGAGAAACCAGGGGAGAGGCTGGGGAGGACGCCCTGCTTGGTGGGTGAGTGGTGATGGCGCCCCACGCAGCGGCGTCCTTTGCCTACCGGTAGGACTGCCCCTGCATAGCATCATAGCGTTGGAAGAGACCACATGGGCGATCTAGTCCAGGCTTGGGCGACCCCTGTTCAAAGAGCTCCACTGGCTGCCGTTTACTTTCTGGGCCCAATTCAAGGTGCAGGTGATTACCTACAAAGCCCTAAACGGTTTGGGACCTGCCTACCTTTGTGACCGGCTCTCCTCCCATGAACCAGCCTGATCCCTTCGCTCCTCAGGGGAGGCCCTCCTCTCGCCCCTGCCAGTCTCACAGACCCGCCTTGTGAGCACTAGGGAGAAAGCCTTTCCTCTGTGGCCCCCCGTCTTTGGAACTCCCTCCGGGGAGAGATCAGGAATGGCCCCCTCTTTGGAATCCTTCAGGAAACAATCGAAAATCTCGTTCTTCCACCTGGCCTTCGGAGATTAGGCTCCCCAAATGCGAAACCTTTTTCCCTATGTGACCCATTGTCTTCGACACTACTCCTGGTATCTCCCCCGAGTTTTTAAACGTCCTATATGTTCATGTGGCCCGCCCTGTCGGTTCTGTTTTTAGACGCACCTGTACTGTTGTGCTTTCACCAATGGATTTTATTGTGTTTATTGCTTTTATCATGTTTATTGTTTTTTGATGTTGTTGATATTTTGTGATGTGTTGTTTGGGCACGGCCCCATGTAAGCCGCTCCCAGTCCCCTTTGGGGAGATGGATGGGGGTTTGAAATAAAGTATTATTATTTTATTATTATTATATATAGGAAGATTTGATCTTTGTCAGAAGCATGCACTCAGATAGAATATTGTATTTTCCAAAATTTATTTTTGGATCTGTTACTCACTTCCATCTCCTCTGTGTTGACTTCCTAAAATTGTATAGGTGAATTCCTCAATAGTAATGTGTAGGTTAGATAGGCTTCGTCGCTGTCACTGCCAGGTCTCCGTTCTGGCATCTGAAGGTCTCCACATCCTTCCTTACCTTGCCAGAGAAGAATCTCATCTAGGAATGCATTCTTTGCAGAACGATACGAATTTTCTCTCTGGGAATGTTCCAGGCTTATGTATTGTATATATCTGTGCATATATCTAGATCCAATTTCTTCTTAGATTTCCATTTCCTGAGTAAAGCAGCGTGTAATAATACCATCCGAAGTGTCCCATTCCTGAGCGCTTTGGTTTGCTCACCCCAAGCATTGCAAACTTTATACGTTCTACTTCTTGTTTTACTACGTCCAGCTTTCCCTGATTCATGCTTCCCACATTCCACGTTTGTTTAATACGCGTTGAGCCGCTTTGGACTTTTCTTTCGCCTCTGTCCATGTCAACAACCGAGCGTTCTTTGGGCATGAGTCCAGATTCGCCACTAGCCATGGGCCTTCTCATAGTTCTCCTCTGCTATTATTATTATTATTATTATTACTTCAAATTTGTACACCACCACTGGGGACAGGATGCTTCCCGCGATTTTACCCAGCTTCTGAAGCCCACATTCCAAAATGTCCTGGAGCGGAATTTACTCCGCTTCTTGGGTCGTCCAAAGGTCCCTTGGAGGTTAGAAGCAGGTGGAAGGGTCCTTGCCCAGTCCCGGCCGGCATCAGCTGTGCCAGCACCCGAACTTCCTCCTTGTCTAGGCAGCAAAGCTCGCCCCATCATCCTTGTTCCGGTTTCAGAGGAAATGACATCACCCTGAGCCGGAGCCGGGGTGGAGTCATCTACGAGGTCTCATGGGGAGTGCAGGGACTTCCTGCGTCTTCGTCCACGCCTCCTTTTGCGCCTGCGTGGTGGGTCCAGTGCAGTGGCGTGACTGGGCGTCCCCAAGGTCGTCCGCCATCTTCTCTCCTGGTCCATCGTTCAGGGCCCCGGTCTTGAGGAGGTCCTTCCAAGCCTCCTTCTCAGCTAGGCTCAAGCATCGTCGGTGGTGGCAAGGTCTCTCGCGCTGCAAGCCAGGTCCATCTCCAGGAGGCCTCGGGCGGATCGCCGCTGCGCTTAGAGAGACCTCGGCAGCAGCACCACGGGCATCCGTGCCCCGCTGTGTCGACCAGGGGCAAGCCATGGCCCTACCCAGGGGACAGCAGTCGCCGAACAAGCAGTGCCAATCGCTCACCTGGCCCGGGGGATCTGATGGTGACTCAGACAGCGACGGAGACCCATGGATTATTTATTTATTTACTTTATATTCCGCTCTTCTCACCCCGAAGGAGACTCAGAGTGGATTACAGTATAGAGACTAGCAGACAATCCCTGCCGTTTCAACATACAACATACAGACGAACAGAGGCAAACTCCGGCCAGCAGGGGGAGCTGACTCGCTCCTCATCTCTCAGCGTTCCCAGCGTTCCTTGTTGTCCTTCTGCATTCTCAGCGTTCCTGGAGTTCTTTAATGGCCTCATAATTCAGTCAAAATTTGCCTCCCCACTTAATGTGCTACCTTTATCTCCTACTTGACAGATGCAACTGTCTTTCGGGCTGCAAAGGTTGGCAGCAGGCTACACTTAAAGGTCAAGCACCCACCTCGACCCAGGCAGGCCTCGAACCCATGACCTACTGGTCAGAGAGATCTTATGCAGCTGACACTTAGCCAGCTGCGCCACATTCCTGGTGCTATATTATGATCTTTACATCACTCAAAATGGTTTTGTTTCTGAAATGAGTCTTCCTTCTCAGTAAATACACAAATGCATAAAGAAGCTATAATGAGGACATATTTATTTACATTACGTTGCGGCCCCTTTTGCAGTGTTTGGGTGCATCTTTTTGGAGAATAAATGGTTGACTTGTAAAATCTGTTCCGTATGAAAAGCCATAGCTGTTGTGACAATTCAGATCGTGCTTTTGTTGGGTCAGAATAGTCGACGTTACTGAGAGTAAACTGACACGGTGAATCATGCTTTGCCCATTTCTCGAATGTTTTCGAATCATCCTCGCAGAGTGAGTACAGCTGGGCCACCTGGCAAACCTATTTTGAATCAGAAAGATTTGCAAGAGCAGTTTGGGAAATTATGTGAACTTGTGCTGTTAACAATCCCAGTGAACACACCAAAGGGGTGTGTGTGTGTGTGTGTGTGTGTGTGTACATGCCTTCAGGTCACCTGTTGACTTATGACTCCATTAATTTTCTGAAGCTTCCTAAGGCAAGGAGTACCTAAAGGTGGTTTTGCCAGTTTCTTTCTCTAAGGGAGCTTCTATATCACTTGGTATTCATAGATAATAATATACTTTATTTACATTCCGTTCTATCTCCCCGAGGGGACTCAGAGTGGATTACAGAATACATATATGGCAAACATTCAATGCCGTTATACAATTAACAAAGGCAGACAATACATAGACAGAGGCAAGGCGTCCCTCTTTTTCATTTCTGGCATCTGGAGGCTATGATCTGTTGTCCATGTACATGTCCTGATTGAATTGCTGGCGTGTGTTTCAGGGGCGCCTTTTACCTCCCCGCTCACAGCAGTATCTATATATCAACTCACATTGCTGTTTGCGAAATGCTAGATAAGAAGAAGCTAGGGCTGACAGTGAAAGCTCACCCCACCCACGGCTTGAGCTGCCGACCTTCCGGTCGGCAAGATTTTCTCTAGCTGGTGGTTAACCTGCTGTGCTAACTGTGGCCCCTTTGAAGGTTTCCCATCCAAGACCATTGAATTCTATCCCTCCAAAACATTAATTGCAAAATCTGATTTCTGTCTTCCATTCTGCTATCTTCTCTATCTATATATATAAAGAGAGAGCTGTCATCCTAAGTAGCCTATAGACAGCAAAACCACACAAGGCAGACACACCAAATCAGCCCACATACTCACAAAACCCCACAAGGTATGTTTACCCCCCATAAAATTAAACAACATTACCAAAAATCCAAAAAAACAATTGGACTACAACTCCCATGATCCCCCACACCACCCCCCTCTGGCAGTTTAGAGTGTCGGAATGTTGGTGGTGCTGGCCAATTAGAGGCATTATGCAAATACTCCCTCAGTTAGAATGTAAAGGCTGGGAGCCGCCCCCCTCTGGCAGTTTAGAGTGTCGGAATGTTGGTGGTGCTGGCCAATCAGAGGCGTTATGCAAATAATCCCACAGTGGCAACCAAACAGAAAGCTGGCACATATCCACATACATACAAACATTCACTTTGTTGCCCCAGGCCTGGGAATACAGTGGGACAGGACTACAATACAACAAAAGGAAGATACAAATCCAAACTCATCCTGAGCAAACTGCTAGAGGTCTCTTAATGTTATCAACAAGAGGCAAAATGGCCATCTGTCAAGAGTCCTCTGATTGTGCTTTCCCACCATGTGCGTAGAAGGGGTTAGCCACAGACTATGGCACAGCAACGCGTGCACGGGTCAGCTAGTTACGTTTAAAACTGGTCCGAGATGAGCGTGAAGGATGGCTGTCTCGGAATATGACCTGGGGTCTTCTCATTTGTGAACTTTGACCTCTCCCTCTGCTCTTCTTCTCCTTCCCAGGTGACCTTCACGAAGAGGAAGTTTGGATTAATGAAGAAAGCCTACGAACTGAGTGTGCTTTGTGACTGTGAGATCGCACTCATCATTTTTAACAGTTCGAACAAGCTCTTTCAGTACGCAAGCACGGATATGGACAAAGTTCTCCTCAAATACACGGAGTACAATGAACCGCACGAGAGCAGAACCAACTCGGACATTGTCGAGGTAACCAATTGCATTAATGAATAGATGTTGTATTGCTTCGTTCTGTTAAGCCGGCGATGCCACTGTCAATTTAACAAAAGTAATGAACACTGGTATTTCCTCCCCCTTCAAATTATGCGCAGCGTTATCCGAAGTGCTTAGGAGGGAAAGCAAGTGCATATGAATCGATCAGCAGGGGCTGCCACTAAAGCAGGCCTGGGTAAACTACGGCCCTCCAGGTGTTTTGGACTCCAACTCCCAGAATTCCTAACAGCCGGTAGGCTGTTAGGAATTCTGGGAGTTGGAGTCCAAAACACCTGGAGGGCCGTAGTTTGCCCAGGCCTGCTCTAAAGCTTCCCTGACCTAAATCACGAGAGAAGCCTGACAATAGTCTTCCCTGAAAAATGGCGTTTTCTATGTATTTTAGGAAAGGAGAGGTTTTCTTGATGGTGTTTTGACCTGTAGATAGGAATAGGCGTGTCCATATTTCACCTTCAACTCAAAGGTAGCACATCACTGAGATTGGATATTATAGGAAGCCTGATTATGATGTCACATGACATCGCATCTGGGTAGTTGTTCTTACTCATCTGTTCTTATTGTTGCGGTATGCGTCCTGAAATTTTGGGAATGGGATTTGATTGTAGAAGGAAGGAAGGAAGGAAAGAAGGAAGGGAAGGAGGAAGGGAAGAGAGAGGAAAGGAAGGACGAAAGGGAGGAAGGGAAGGATGGAAGGAGAGAGAGAGAGGAAGAGAGGGAAGGAAGGAGGAAAGAGGGAAGGAAGAACAAAAGGGTGGAAGGGAAGAAAGGAAGGAGAAAGGGAGGGAAGAGAGAGAGGGAAAGAGAAAGGAAAGGCAAAGGGAGGAAATGAGGGAAGGGCAAAAGGGTGGAAGGAAGGGAAGGAGGAAGGGAAGAGAGAAGGAAGGAAGGACGAAAGGGAGGAAGAGAAGGATGGAAGGAGAAAGAGGGAGAGAGGGAAGGAAGGAGGGAAGAGGGAAGGAAGAACGAAAGAGTGGAAGGGAAGAAAGGAAGGAGAAAGGGAGGGAAGGGAAGGATTGAAGGAGAAAGAGGGAGAGAGAGAAGGAAGGAGGGAAGAGGGAAGGAAGAACGAAAGGGTGGAAGGGAAGAAAGGAAGGAGAAAGGAAGGAGAAAGGGAGGGAAGGGAGAGAGGGAAAGAAAGAAAAGGCAAAGGGAGGAAATGAGGGAAGGGCAAAAGGGTGGAAGGGAAGGATGGAAGGAGAAAGAGGAAGAGAGGGAGGGAAGGGAGGGAGGTAAGGAGGAAGGAAAGACAAGGGAGGGAATGAGGGAAGGACAGAAGGGTGGAAGGGAAGGAAGGGAAGGAGGAAGGGAAGAGAGAAGGAAGGAAGGACAAAAGGGAGGAAGGGAAGGATGGAAGGAGTAAAGGCAAAGGGAGGAAATGAAGGAAGGGCCATACTGGAGAAAACATTGTGTGTTTGCCCCTTTCCTTGGTGAGAATGCTCGAATGGAAGTGGAACAAGTTGAGTGTCAATAATGACAGGAAGAGGCTCATCATTAATTTATGTCTGTTCTTCATACAATCAAAGTTGGTCTTCTAAAATTAAGAAAGTGTTTGGAAAAAGGAGAAAAGCAAGGTTCTGACAGAAATGTCCCGTCCCCCCCGGATTGGGAACTTTTTGCATGCATTCAGGGGCAGTCCTACCGGTAGGCAAAGGACGCCGCTGCGTGGAGCGCCGTCTGGGTAAAAGGCGCATTCCCCCGCCAGATAGCGTCCGGCCGATGTTCCGCTTTTGGGCCTTGTGCGCTCCGACACCGCCTTCTTGGAGATCCCTTTCCTCAGCTTGGCAGGGAAGCCCTAGCGGGCCCTATCCGCCACTGCGCCTCCCCCTCCCTCCTTCCCTCCCTCCCTGCCCGCCAAGCAACAGAGGCCAGAGCTTGAGGAGAAAAGGCAGCGCGCCGGAGAGCTGGGCCGAGGAGCTCCTTCTTCTGGCCCTTGTGGCTGGGGGTGGCCCTCTTTGTGTGCCCCCCCCCGCTTGGCCCCATGGGAGGGCACCCCTAGGCGGCCCCCACCCCTCCTTGCGGGAAAAGAGGGGGCCGAAGGGGGCTGCTTCCACCCGGTGCCTATCCGCTGCCAAACTTTGCCCTCTCTATGGAGGTCGGGCTGCTCCGGGGGGCGCCTTTGCCCTCTCCTGCTTGGTGCTGGCCATGCTGAATGGGGGACCCGCCAGAGCCCACCCCCAGCCCTGCCACATCCTGGCCTGAGTGGGCCACGCCGTGCGACTGGGGGCGCTCCTGCCCCATGGAAAGAAGGGCCTCCCATCTGACACCGTGCGGAATGCTTTGGCACGCGCCGCGCGCGCCTCCGCCTCGGCGCTGCCCTACAACTTGAGCCTGGAGGTGGTGCCCGGGGGCCCCCGGGATTGGGACCCGGCCCTCCCTGGCTCGCTGACTGTGCCAGGCACTGGTGGTCAGGGGGGGGGGGGTGGCCACGGTGCTGGCCTTCCCAGCCTCCAGGAGCTTCTGGGCATGCGCGGAGGGGGGGGGGGCTCCAAAATAATGTTCGCTTACCATTTAAGATGACCTTAGACCGCCCCTGCATGCATTACAGTCAATTTGTTCTAGTTTAGGTCTTTTCTCAAATATTGCCTGTTTTCCTAACTACTTGAAGCTTAATTGTCCTACTACGGGGTGCATAGTAGGGCATAGGAAGGAGGAAGCCATTGGCACGGCATATGTAGCTGTTCCAGCAAATTATAGAAAGTGGGTGGAAGTGGAAATAAATTGCAACACATTGTTGACCTTCCGCAAACCTTATTTTAGGTAATTGTATAGCTGTATGTCACCGCTTGTGGCCCTGTGCCAGCTCCAGGAGCATACTTGCATCTGGCACAATGGTGAGGCTTCGTGGGACAGGAAGGACTCCGTAGAGCGCAGTGGGTCACGCCAAGGGTGTTTGGACCACTGGCAACACTGCACCAGGCACATAAGAAGCACTGTGAAATGCATTGCTTGCAGTGTTTGGATTTGGGTTTTGCAAATGGAAGGAAATATCTACAAATGGACACTAACTGACCTGTGACTATGTATCTAATGAAGTAGGCTCAGTCTTTGAAAGCTGACCCCAAGCCAGTCCTGCACAGCCTGTGGCCGTCCATGTGCTTGGCACTCCCAGTTCCCAGAAGTCAGGAATTCTGGGAGCTGAAGTCCAAAGGCCGCTATGGTAGCACCTGCATGCCGTCGGCTTTTCCGATAATCCGCATTTTCGGATATAAAAGACTTACTGCTCTATTTTGTGAACTTTTGGACCACGACTCTCACCAATTTATGGACTTTAGGATTTCCGGGGCTTTATATCTCTTGCCTATGTTACACCATAGCGGGGCCCATCTTCACACATATGTATGTTTAGCGGTCTTCTATTCTTAATATATATGCTACTAGCTTGGGGACCCGGCAGTGCCCGGGTTATTTGAGGAAGGCATTGTGTGCCATAGTTCGTCATTGGTGTGGGCCACAGTGCTCTAAGGAAGTGAATTAAAGTACTGCAAGTCCCATCATCCATGGTCCATCCTCCCCCAACCTGCACCAGGATGTAGGGTGCACCTTGGGGGGGTCTGTGTGCCAAGGTTGGTCTTGTTCTGTCATTGTTGGGGGCCTAGTCAGGAAAATCAAGTTGAGGAAGCCTAACAATATCCCATGAGCTGAGGCCTAGTCAGGAAAATCAATTTAAGGAAGCCTTGTTGTCAATTTTGTGCCTGGTCTGTGATTTATAGGGGCTACAGTGTTGTTTGGGAAATGAATGAGCTGAAGGTACTGCAAATCCCATCATTCGTGGCCCATCCTGCCCTAAACCACACCAGGTTGTGAAGTGGGCCATTGGGCCCCTGTTTGCCAAGTTTGGTCCTGATCCATCATTGCTGTGGGCCACAGTGGCTGAGTGCCTGAGGCCTTTTGCTTTCCCTCTGAGTCACCTTAGAAGTGTCTTGGGTGAAGGGACTGAACATTCCATTTCCAACAGAAAAAAACTCAACTGGCTAACTTCACCTCCAGCCATTTATGCCTGCCTCAGGGCCTTCCCTTTCCTCTCTGTGCTGTGTTGGAATGTTGGGAGGCTGGCCAGTCACAGCCATTTATGCAAATAATTCGACAGTTGCAGCCAATTGAAACGCTGGCACATATTCGCTCGGTCGCACCACCCACTCACTGTCCACAAACACTGACTTTTATTATATACATAGATAGATAGATTCTATGTTAGCAGTCTATTCGTGATATTTCTTAGCACCTGTGTTGTTTCGTTTCGGGGGGAGCAGGAGAACCCGGGGCTTCCGCGGGGAGAGCAGGCCTCGCTTCTTCGTCCCCTCAGGCTGCAGCTGCCTGCCCCCTCAGAGCCTTCTCCGGTGGCAGCACGGTAAGGGTGGGGGAGAGAGAGTGAAGGGCTCGCTTCCACCCCGTCCTCCCCACTGGCCATGGGGCCGATGGAGCGCTGAAAGCCGCGTAAAAAGGCCTCCCCTTTTTTTGCCGCTTTCCCCCCTTTTTCGCCCCTCCCCTTCCCCACAAAAGGCAACATGCGGGGGGCAAGCAAAGGCCCCTTCCGCTGCCCCCTGCGCACCATCCCAATAGGGCCCTCCCTCTGCCGCTCCTCCACGCCATGCATGCAGGCACAAAACATTTCAACTTTAAGTAAGTGCTTAACGCTATATCAATTATTAAGTATAACAGATGGTGGGATTTGTAATACCTTCAACAGCATCATCTGTTGCCCATACTCTCCCAAAACCCGTCCAGTATTTTCTGCTGGTCATGGGGGTTCTGCGTGCCAGGTTTGGCTCAATTCCATTGTTGGTGGAATTCAAAATGCTCTTTGATTGTAGGTAATTGTAGGCGCTCTCCATCCTACTGCAGTTTACAGGAGGGCGGACCATGGAGGATGGGGCTTCAAGCACCTCTACTCATTCCCCAAGACTGCTGCAGCCCCCAACAAAGACCGATAAAGACCATACTTGGCACACAGAGCCCCCTTGATCCACTCTCCATTCTACTGCAGTATGGAGGAGGGTGGACCATGGATGATGGGACTTGAAGTACCAAAGACCAACCTTGGCACACGATGCCTTTCTCAAATAACCCGGGCAGCTCCGGGTCCCCAAGCTATTAAAACAATAAAAACAGTAAAAACAGTAAAACAAGATTTAGTACAGGGCTGTCCGACTTCTACCGGCCCAGGGGCCTGAATTCCGGTCACTGATGACCTGGGGGGCCGAAGGGTCTGCCCCCGGCTCCGCCCGCTCCCAGCTCCGCCCCGCCCCTGGCTCCGCCCCCACCCCTCCCCTGGCTCCAATTTACTTACAATTCATAAGAGGCATCCATACAATCAAATATAATCTTTTACTAAGGGGAAATGCAGGGAGGGAATACATAATACATAATAATAACATAAAGGTTAGCCTACCTTCCTAAACGCGCAGGATCCAGGAGTACCCGGACCATGAGCAGAGGCAATGACCGGCCGAGGCAGCAGTCGAGAAGGTCCAAATCGCGTCTGCGTGGGCCGCAGGGATTAAGTAGTCGAGATTTCGGCAACAGGAGGCGTATCGCGAGACTACGGAAGCCACACGGGATTTCGCTCTCTCTTCCGTAGTCTCGCGATACTTGCTCCAGAACCCGGACGTGGGTAATTTTTTAAAAATATTATTATTTAATTAATTTTTTTATTTTTTATTTTTATTAAAAAGCTTAGGGGGGCGCAAGGAAGGGGCTGGGGGCCGTTTACAGCCCCCGGGCCATCAGTTGGACAGCCCTGATTTAGTACATCAGTGAATCAAACTGTTCTATTTCCCCCGTCTTGTACTGACCATACTTCAAAGAACGGAGGAAACGTTCCCTTTCAAGATCTCTTCCTACTTGAATATCAAGTGTGACAGGTAGCGCTGTAGTAACGCCCTTATTGGGCTTCTTAGAGCAGTGTTTGTCAACCTTTTTTGAGCCGCGGCACATTTTTTACATTTGCAAAATCCTGGGGCACACCACCAACCAAAATGACGCAAAATGACACTCTAACACAGTAATACATATAGTTAATATATTTTTGAATGTATTTATACACTCAGTGTGAAACCTGGGCCTGTTTCGATGAACACAACATAGATATTCTGGCAGGAATGGCAGAAAGGCACAAACTTCCCACACAGAACTCCCATAACCAAGAGAAAAATGCTATAAGAGTTTGGTGGGCATTGACCTTGGGTTTTGGAGTTGTAGTTCACCTATATCCAGAGAGCACTGTGGACTGAAACAACGTTGGATCAGGACCAAACTTGGCATGGATACCCAATATGCCCAAATGTGAACACAGATGGAGTTTGGGGAAAATAGACCTTGACATTTGGGAGTTACAGTTTCTGGGATTTATAGTTAACACACAATCAAAGAGCATCCTGAACTCTTGCAACAATGGAATTGAACCAAACTTGGCCTATTGAACTCTCATTGCCAACAGAAAGTACTGAAAGGGTTTGCTTGGGAATTGACCTTGAGTTTGGAAGTTGTAGTTCACCTACACCCAGAGAGCGCTGTGGACTCAAACAATGTTATGTTATGTTGTTGTTTGTTTTCTATTCACAATCACAAAGTTGGAAGGAAGCTTGCCACTTTAAGGTCCCTCAAACAGGCATGGGAAAACTTCGGCCCTCTGGGTGCTTTGGACTTCAACTCCCACCATTCCTTACAGCCTGAGGCCCTTTCCTGCTTGAGTGGCGGGGGGGGGGGGGAAAAAGAGCATGAGGCTGCTAGGAATGGTGGGAGCTGGAGTCCAAAACACCTGGAAAGTCCAAGTTTGCCCATGCCAGCTTCCGACAGAGACCTCTTCCTCCCCCTCCCCCTTCGCGCCCTTTCTTTCCCCTCCTGCCCAACACTTTTTCTTCTCCTCTCAGGCTCCCTTCTTCAGGAGGGGGGGGGGAGGAAGACGTGACCCGTGCGAGCGCTACTGCGCAGACTCGCCCCAGAACAAAGCGAGGCAAAGCGAGGCTGGGAAGAAGGGAGCCTGATTGGAGAAGAAAAAGTGTTCGGCAGGAGGGGGAAGAAAGGGTATTGGAGGTTCCAGTTTTCCACGGCACACCTGATGATCGCTCACGGCACACTAGTGTGCCACGGCACACTGGTTGGGAAACACTGACTTAGAGGTTTGCTCCTTTTCTAGGAAAGAGCGACTTTTTCCTGGGCAGGCGGGACAAAGACTGCCCCGAGTCAAATGGAAACTTCACCTTTGCTTTTGTCTTCAGGTGCTGAAGTGCAGGGTGGCACCTGTTCAGAAAGCAGTTAGACCACGAAGTAAGTTGTGGTCGTGGTGTTGCAGAGTATATTTTCACTCTTTCCACCTTCTGTACTTAGCTGGGTGTGGTGGGAGTTGTCCCACACATCTGGAGAACATCACATTGGGAGAGGCTGGTATGCATATTTGAGCCAGCCAAGAGTGTATCGTGGCTGCCACACTGGATGCATCAATCTGCCCATAGCTAGGCTTGAAAAAACAATGCCCCCTTTCTATTTTATATACGGGCAGTTCCTAAAAATTAGAAGAAAAAAGAAGACACCTACTACTACCCTTGAGAGAAACCAACCATGGGAATAACAGGAAATAACAATGGTGGGGAAATCCCTTGAAAGGGTTTGGGAATTTTACAGGATTTGTGAAGCAGTTGCAGAACTTACTTACTTAAATGATCCCTGAGTAGGATCGCCCTCCAAGATCGGTGTCCTGGCAGTGGGTCCGTAGGTACCTGTGGAGCGCTATTCTTGACCTGCATGTTCTCCCACAGTGAGGGCACTGATTTCCAGACGGAAGGTGGTCCCAGTTGGGCTTGGCATGACCCCCTTTCTCTTGGCACATTTCTCCCTTTTGCCCTCCATTTGTGCCTCTTCAAATTCTGCAGCACTGCTGGTCACAGCTGACCTCCAGTTATTTATTTATTATTTATTTACTTCATTTATATTCCACTCTTCTCACCCCGAAGTGGAATCGGAGCGGATTGCAGTACATATACTTGCAGACAATCCCTGCCGTTCAACATATATAGACATATTTTAGACATATATTGACAAACATAGATGAACAGAGAGGCAAACTTCTGGCCACCAGGGGGAGCTGACGCACTCCTCATCTCTCTCAGCGTTTTTTCCAGCGACCCTTGTTGTTCTTCCGCAATCCCGAGCGACTCCTGGAATTTTTATGGCTTCATAAATCAGTCAAAATTTGCCTCCCCACTTAATGTGCTACCTTTATCTCCTACTTGACAGATGCAACTGTCTTTCGGGCTGCAAAGGTCGACAGCAGGCTACATTTAAGGTCGAGCACCCACCTCGACCCAGGCAGGCCTCGAACTCATGACCTCACTGGTCTCAGAGAGATCTTATGCAGCTGACACTTAGCCAGCTGCGCCACTTCCCGGTGCTAGAGCACGCAAGAGTCAGTTAGAGCATGCAAGAGTCAGGGCTTCCCAGTTCTCTGTGTCTATGCCACAGTTTTTAAGGTTGGCTTGGAGCCCATCTTTAAATCCCTTTTTCTGTCCACCAATGTTATGTTACCCGTTCTTGAGTTGGGAGTTTAGTAACTTCTTTGGGAGATGGTGCTCTTTGGGCGTTTGGTCCAGTGGAGTTGGTGGCGTAGGAGCATCACTTCAATGCTGGCGGCCTCTGCTTCTTCCAGAAAGCTGGCATTTGTCCGCCTGTCTTCCCAAGGGATTTCCAGGTTTTTTCAGAGGCAGCGCTGATGGAATCATTCCAGGAGTTGTGTATGATGCCTGTAGACCAGGGGTGCTCATTAAGTAGATTGCGATCGACCAGTCGATCTTTGGGCCTCATCCGGGTGATCTTCAGGCCCTGACCAGGTCAATCGCTCCTTGGTCCTCTTCACGCGAGATTGAGGTGGGAGGAGCTCCAGGCGGGGCCTGCGGAGGCCCAGCCTTCCTCTCCGCCCGCCCCTCTCTCGCCCGGCTCCATGGCGGAACTGGGCGAGATTGAGGTGGGAGGAGAGCCAGGCGGGGCCTGCGGAGGGCCAGCCTTCCTCTCCGCCCGCCCCACTCTCGTCCGGCTCCATGGCGGAACCGGGCGGGAGAGAGGTGGGAGGAGTGCATTGCCTCCCCTGCAGGCCTCTCCATTGCGCCGGAGCCTCTCCTGGATCGGTGTGGCGGGGTTCCGACAGCGATAGAGAGGCCTACGGGGCTGGCGCTCCTCCCACCTCCCTCTCGCCCGGTTCCGCCATGGAGCCCATGGCAGAAAGGCTGGGCCTCCGCAGCCCCCGCCTGATTGAGATGGGCAGGGGCGAGAGAGGGGCGGGTGGAAGGCGGTGGCAAAACCCTTCCGCCCACCCCTCTCTCGCCCTGCTCCATCCGGGCCGCTTCCTCTCCGGCCGCCCCACTCTCGCCCGGCTCCATGGCGGAACCGGGCGAGATTGAGGTGGGAGGAGCGCCAGGCGGGGGGCCTGCGGAGCGCCTTGCCTCCCCTACATGCGGAGTCCCGCCCGGATCGGTGCGGCGGGGCTCCGACAGCGATAGAGAGGCCTACGGAAGGGGGGGGGGGAGGCCTGGCGCAGTGCGCGGCGCGAAAGGTGCAGTGCGCATAAGGTAGGGGTGATCTTTTTGACTTGGTTATTGTAAATGTAGCTCGCCTGCTGGAAAAGTGTGAGCACCCCTGCTGTAGACAGTCCATGTTTCGCAGGCGCATAGCAGAGTTTGGAGGACAGAGGCTTTATAAACAAGCCCCTTGGTCTCCCTCCGGATGTCCCGGTCCTCAAACACTCTCTGCTTCATTCGGGAAAATGCTGCACTCGCAGAGCTCAGGTGGTGTTGTATTTCGGTGTCAGTGGTGACTTTTGTGGAGAGATGGCTGCCAAGGGAGCGGAAATGGTTAACGTTTTCACCATTAAGCTGTATTTCTGTCATTGGAGAGGGATGGGCTGGTGACTGCTGGAAGAGCAATTTGGTTTTCTCAATGTTCAATGACAGGCCGGGCTTCTCATATGCTTCTGCGGAGGTGTTTAGATCAGGAGTGCAAGCCACAAGGCTCACCGCTAACAGTGAAAAGGAAGTGCAAGAAAGCACTATTGTTTTGTTCTTCAGCTTTTTGTACTGTGATATTTTGTTGAGATGGTCCTATTGTAGTCTCACAAACTTTGGTTTGTATTTGTTACGCCTTGAGTCCCATCGGGCAGTACAATTTCACTGCGCCTATTCATTGGCAGAGCACATGGCTGGCGTTCTGAGTCTCATGATGTGTGCCAGAAAGTGTTCCTCTCTCGTGAAAGCAATGCCAGTAAGCACACTAGTTTGTGTTGATGGGCGGGGAAGTATAAACCCTCTCATAACCTTTCAGACTGGAGAGGAATTGAGTAGGTGGGAGGAATGTTCTGTAGGCACTTAGAAGTGTAAAGTAATGTGGAAAGCAGAGCAACATGGAAATTTCCTCTGAACGTGAGGACCAAGTTCACGTTTTTCTCTGAGCTTGAACTGGTCTTCAAAGGCACTTGGAAGCTGTGAAGGGGCTGCATTGAGCTTCAGGGGCATGCTGAAACAAAGGGATTTGAGTAGTTGCAGGTTGCGTCTGAACCCTCTTACTTTCTCAAGTGTGGCATGAGCACTGACTGCTATTATACTGAGCCACAGCGGCACTCGGATAGCGTTACATCTCCCTGCCATTTCCAAATGCCTTTGGCATCTCATGTGGTGTCAGCAAATCGCTCCCTATCCTCAGGATGGGCCTAGCACAGGGGTGGGCGATTATTTTTTCCAAGGGGCCACACGAGAGCCAAAAAATATTATGGAGGGCCGCACCTAAAGGCTGAACTACATTCTGATCTATATTATTTATTTATTTACTATATTTACTATATACTACACATCATTAATATTAACATATTAATATATCAAGAAATATTCATATATGGCACCCTACCTGTCCAGGGATGATCTGGCCATGGTGATCCAAGCGACGGTCATCTCGAGGCTGGACTACTGTAACGCCCTCTACGTGGGCCTTCCCTTGTCGACAGTCCGGAAACTCAAGCTGGTGCAGAATGCCGCTGCTCGCTTGCTGGTGGGAACACCGGTGAGAGAGCATATCACTCCCATCCTTCGGCAACTGCACTGGCTGCCTATTGAGTACCGGATTGCCTTCAAGGTGTTGGTTTTAACCTTTAAGGCCTTGCACGGTTTAGGGCCTGAGTACCTAAGGGACCGTCTTACCCCGTATATTCCCCCGAGATCACTGCGCTCGGAAGAGCAGAACCTGTTGGTCATTCCATCACCCCGCTCCTGTCACTTGTCCAGTACAAGACAGCGGGCCTTTTCAGTTGTGGCTCCTACGACTTGGAACTCATTGCCTAGTCACGCTCGGGCTATTCACAAACTCGGCCCTTTTCGAAGGGCCTGCAAGACTGCCCTCTTCAGAGTAGCGTTTGGCTAGCCTGAATGTAGATGCATATCAGCGTCCGAGCTACGATCTGTAATCTGCTGGCTACTGGCTATGTATTGCGTGTTTTTATCGAATTTTACTGTATGTTTTATTGTGTGTTTTATTGCTACTGTGATCCGCCCCGAGCCTGCAGGGAGGAGCGGAATATAAAACCGAATAATAAATAAATAATAAATAAATAATTATTATATTATAGTATATATATAGACATAATATATTGAAATTATAATATAACATTATTATATTATATTATTTGTAATATTATTATTATATTATTATAAAATAATGAAATAATAATAAAAACCACTAAAATAAAATAAAATTCAAGAAGACAAGGTGCAAACCAAGATGAAGGCTGACATCCTCAAGAGAGGAAGGATCCCAAGATGGAATGGCCCAATGGACCCAGCCCAGAGGATGGCAAAGCGGACCCAGCCACCGCCGCAGCAGAGGACAGCAGAGCAGCAGGCGATCGGAGGCTGCAGGCCTCCGCCCGCTCTCGCCCCCAGCCGTTTCCCAGCTGATCACCCTGCTATGGAGTGCCGCTGCCGCCATCCCATCGCGGGCTCTGTGGGGCCTGTGTCAGCAGACAGGACGGAGGAGCAGCGGCTTTGGAGTGCCTGCCATCCCTGGAGGTGATCCGGGCCTGCAGGGGGAGCACTCGGCGATCTGAGGCGGCTGTTTGCCCTGGCGACCCGGGTCACGTCCAGGGATGTAGGCACTCCAAAGCCACCACTCCTCCGGCCTGTCCGCCAACACAGGCCCCATAGAGCCTGCGATGGGATGGCGGCAGCGGCACCCTTTCCTCTTGGCCCCGCACCCGACGCCCTTCTCCCCAGGCCTGACAAAAGCGGCTGCCAGGCCGGATCCAGCCCGCGGGCCGTAGGATGCCCACCCCTGGCCTAGCAGATTGAACTGCTCTGAAGGCAAAATTAAAGCTTACAAAATGTGTGGCTCCCTGGTTGTGGGGAAAGAAGGGGAAATTTTGCTCCCGTGTAGGAGGAGCCCTTGGTGGCGCAGCGGGTTAAACCACTGAGCTACTGAACTTGCTGACTGAAAGGTTGGCAGTCCGAATCCAGGGAGCAGAGTGAGCTTCCAGTATTACCCCCAGCTCCTGCCAATCTAGCAGTTCGAAAACATGCAAATGTGAGTAGATCAATATGCACCGCTTCAGCGGGAAGGTAAGGGCCGCATGACCCAAGAGGTGTCTACGGGCAACGCCGGCTCCTTGGCTTAGAAATGGAGATAAGCAGCAGAGTCTCAGAGTCAGATACAAGTAGACTTAATGTCAGGGGGAAACCTTTACCTAGGAAGAGTGTATTTAAGCCAATGGTCAGACTTTTTCTCGCTTTCACAACCACACAGTGAAGAACACTGAAACGAAGCAGGAGAGCTCATTAGAGGAGGCCTGGGCAAGCTTGGGCCCTCCCTCCCGCCCTCCAGGTGTTTTGGACTTCAACTCCCACCATTCCTCACAGCCTCAGGCCCCTTCCTTTCCCCCCTCGGCTTCTTATGCTGAGGGTTTGCCCATGCCTGCATCACAGTGAAAACACAAAAGGACCCCAGCTGGGTGTGATTTTGGCATGAGCCAGCAGAAGTTGCCTATCTCTGGGCATAGTATGGCATGGCATGTCTCCTCCTGATTTTGTCCAGCCTTGCTTCAAGATTACAGCATTCCGCGTGTGCTTTCCGTGACATGCAGGGACAACGGTTTCCCTCTCACCGTGCTCGATCGGGAGAGAATAAGTGGCCCGCTTATCAGGGGCGGCAGGGGCTGCCAGGGGACATTTCTGGGCGTGAGATTAGGAGGCCAAACTTCTCAATATCAGCACAGACTTCGGCTTAATCATCCGAAATGGGAGACCGCAATGTTTAAGCAGCCTTAAAAGTGACACGCGCATGGTTTGGAGTGAAGGTTTCCAGAATCTACTGGGAGATAACAAACCCTTTCCCTCCTTCCGGAGTCTAGGTAGGGTTAATTCCCTTCTTAAAATAGCTATTACAAAGAGGTCAACTATCCTTCTGTTCAAAGCTTAGGAGTTAAACTTCTGGCTGGCGGGGTGAACTCATTCCAACTGTTTTCTGTGAAGGTTTTTCCAAAGAGATTGTAATGGAAGGTTCAGTTCTGCCTTTGGATTCCCGTGTTGCATGCGGAGCGTGTCTTGAATACTCAGGAACATGGCTGTGGCTTCCGGCTCATAGCGTTCTAGCTCCTTCTTAATATTTTATTTACTACTAGCTTGGGTACCTGGCATTGCGTGGGTTGTTAGAAGAAGTCATTTTTTTTTTAAATTGCAAAGTGCATTAGGTTGTGGGTGGACTGCAGCAGGGGTTTTCAACCTTTTTTGAGCCGCGGCACACTTTTTACATTTACCAAACCCTGGGGCACACCACCAACCAAAATGACACAAAATGACACTCTAACACAGTAATACGTATAGTTGATATGTTTTTAAATGTATTTATACACTCCGTGTGAAACCTGGGCCTGTTTCAATGAACACAAAATAGATGTCCTGGCAGCAATGGCAGAAAGACACACACGAAGGTCTTGCTCAACAGCTGGGAGTTATAGTTCACCCGCAATCAAAGAGCATTCTGAACTCCACCAATGATGGAATGGAATCAAACTTCCCACACAGAACTACCATAACCAAGAGAAAATACTATAAGAGTTTGGTGGGCATTGACCTTGAGTTTTGGAGTTGTAGTTCACCTATATCCAGAGAGCACTGTGGAGGGGAGGGAGGAAGACGTGGGGCGAGTCTGTGCAGTAGCGCCCGCACGGGTCACGTCTTCCACCCTCCCCCCTCCTGCAGACGCGGCAGCGTGAGCAAAGCGAGGCAAAGCGAGCAGAGCGAGGCTGGGGAGAAAGGAGCCCGAGTGGAGAAGGAAAAGTGTTCCGCAGGAGGGGGAAGAAAGGGGATTGGAGGCCCCAATTTCCCACGGCACACCTGATGATCGCTCACGGCACACTAGTGTGCCACGGCACACTGGTTGGGAAACACTGGACTACAGTTCACCTCATGCCAGAAAAGCCATCTATACTCAAAGTTTGTCATGTTGGGCAAATTTGCTGAAGATCCTGCTTGGGCAAACTTTCTAAATTGCAGGCCGCGTGCTAGCACTCCCTGCTAGGAGGACTGGCTGCCCAATGGTGGATGGGAGGAAGGAAGAATGAAAGAGAGAGAAAGAAGGAAGGACAAAAGAGGAAGGAAGGAAGGACACAAAGGAAGGACACAAAGGAAGGAAGGAAGGATGGAAGGGTGGAATGGAAGGAGAGAAGGAAGAAAGGGAAAGATGAAGGGAAAAAATGATGGTAGAAAGGAAGGAAGGGGAGGATAAAGAAAATGGAGAAGGAAAGAAAGACAAAAAAGGAAGGAAAGAAGGAAGGAAGGACAAAAGGATGGAAGGAGAAAGAGGGAGGGAAGGAGGAAGGACACAAAGGAAGGACACAAAGGAAGGAAGGAAGGATGAAAGGGTGGAATGGAAGGAGAGAAGGAAGAAAGGGAAAGATGAAGGGAAAAAATGATGGTAGGAAGGAAGGGAAGGAAGGAAGGGAAGGATAAAGAAAATGGAGAAGGAAAGAAAGACAAAAAGGAAGGAAGGAAAGAAGGACGGAAGGAGAAAGAGGGAGGGAAGGAGGAAGGAAAGGAAGGAAGAAAAGACGAAAGGGTGGAAGGGAAGGAGAAAGAGGGAGGGAAGGAGGGAAGAAAGAGCGAAGGAAGGAAGGATAGGATGGAGGGAGAGGGAGAGAGAGGGAGAGAAGAAGGGGGCTTTAGTAAAGAACCCAAGGGGCCGCCTGTGGCCCCCAGGCCTGGGTTTACCCATACATGCTCTAAATGCATCATTGCTGAAGTTCAGTGTGCTCTCTGGCTGCAGGATGAATTACAACTCCCACCATGGTGTGTCAGTCCCATCAAATCCCTCCGGTATGTTCACTTGGGGGTTCATGGGGGTTCTCTCTGCCAAGTTATGTCCAGGTCCATCATTGGTGGGGTGCAGAGTGCTCTTTGATTGCAGGTGAACTATAAGTCCCAGTACATACAACTAACAAAAGTCAAGGCCAATTCCACCCCAAATTCACCAGTATTCAAATTTGGGCATATCGGGTATGCTTGCCAAATGTGGTGCGGATCCATTGTTGGTTGCATTGACAGTGCTCTCTGGATGTAGGTGAACTATAATTCCTGTAAATCAAATTGAACTTCCCTGAAAGCCGTCCTGCATTTTTGTTGGTCACGTGAGTTCTGTCTGCTAAGTTAGGTTCAGGACCATCGTTGGTGGGGTCCAGAGTGCTCTTTCATTGCAGGTGAACTATACATCCCAGTATCTACAATGGCTATAAATGAAGGTGAATTCCCCCCAAACCTCTCCAGTATTTTTCTGAGGTCATGGGAGTTCTGTGTGCCAAATGTGGTCCAGGTCCGTTGTCAGTGGGTGTCACAGTACTCTGACATGATGCAAAGTACTCTGACTTGTTGTAGGGTGAACTACAGCTTCCACCATGTGGAGTCAATCCTCCAAACTCCTCCAGTATGTGTAGTTGTTGATTAGTTCTGCTCTGTTTGTTGCGCAGGCAGAGTAGGAAAGGGTCAAGGGAGAGGCAGTGGACAGGGTCATGCAAATTCCACACCAGTGAAGAGAGAAAGGGACGCTGGGAAGCATCTGTGGTGGAGGAAACACCTCAAATCTAGGGTTTTTATTTATTTATTTATTTCCACCATTTCTACCCCGCATCTCCTCAACCCCCGAGGGAGGGGGGGGGACTCAGAGCGGCCTCACAACGGCAACAATTCGATGCCCAAAACACAGTAAACATATAATAGAAAACCACAAACAGTCAAGAATTAAAATACATTAAATACAGTTAACATTAAAATACATTAAAATAGAATTAGCATTAAAATCCATCAAATACATTCACATAAGTTAAAAACAGTATTCCATCCATAGTAAAAGCATTGGGTCGTGTCCACCAGCTTGCCATTACAATCCAATCTAAAGTACTGCATCGTGCTAATGTGCAAACGCCTGGTCCCATAACCAGGATTTCACTCTTTTTCTGAATGTCAGGAGGGATGAGGTGGATCGTATATCAATTGGGAGCGCATTCCACAGACAGGGAGCCACCACCGAGAAGGCCCTCTCTCTCGTCCCCACCAACCGCGTTTGAGAAGTAGGCGGGAGCGAGAGCAGGGCCTCCCCGGATGATCTTAGACTACGAGGTGGGACGTAGCGGCCGATGCGTTCGGACAAGTAAGCTGGGCCAGAACCGTATAGAGCTTTAAGGTCAAAACCAGCACTTTGAATTGAGCTCGGAAGTGGACCGGCAGCAGTGGAGCTGACACAACAGGGGGGTGGTATGCTCCCTGTATGTAGCTCCCGTTAGTAGTCTGGCTGCTGCCCGCTGGACTACTTGCAGTTTCCGAACTGTATTCAAAGGCAGCCCCACATAGAGCGCGTTGCAGTAATCTATTCGGGATGAAATTGTCTTAGAATGAAAGCGTTCCTGGAGTGGCGAGCCATAGTGTTTGGAGAGGACATTGGCAGGGGTTGGGCTGCATGTCCATGGTGCTGCCTGTGTAAGTGGACACCTCCGCCACATACACACATACAAATTTTCACTTTTAGTATGTGTATAGATAGATATTAAATAGACACAAATTGTTCCCTTTTTCCTCCATCTGCAAGTGACAAGTTACAATGGGCGAAATGTGCGTATTCCAGTACGAATGCCATAAGCTTTCTGAATCTATTTATAGCACCCAGTAATTCATAAAGGTTAAATGTAATCCAGACTGTAATGTTAGCATTTTCCCTGCTGATACCGCGATGCCGAAGACTGGCAGGCCGGCCTCGTTCAAGGTTTGGGAGGGTTAACAGCTTCCAGAGCCTTGGGCGGCAGGGCCATCTATGGCGAAGGCCAAATCAGTGTCCACCGGATTGGGTAGACGGCCGTGATAAGTGCTGCGACAGGTGTTGGCCAAAGCTACACCTGTTTTCCCCATGTATGCATGTCTGCTGAGCTAGTGGGAGCTCCTTGCACTGTATGTGGGACATACAATGCCATGCCAAGTAACCCGAGAAGGAATTATAATATCTTAATGGTACCTTGTGATCTTTGCACAATTTGATTCCATTGTGTTGCTCAAACGTATCACAACATCTCATCTTGATCGTTGCGACGGAAAGGCAGTTGCCTCAATCTGATTTGATTCTACTTTCGATCTTTACCTCAGAAATATACTTAGGGAAGGTAAACATGAAGCTGAACAGTCATGCTTTCATTCTCGTCGGCATTCCCACATTATTAGCTCATGTCGTTTTGTGAAAAGAAAACCCAGGTTGTTATTTGTCACTGTCTCGGTGAGAGATTGCCATCGCAAGCCAGAGTCGAATCAAATCTGTGAAAGTTTGCTTGGAACATTGACAGAGCAATTCCTCCTTTTGGCATTGATAAAGTCCGAACTTAATCCAGACAAGACAGAGGTCCTCCTGGTCAGTCATAAGGCCGAACAGGGCATAGGGTTACAGCCTGTGTTGGGTGGGGTCACCCTCCCCCTGAAGACGCAGGTTCGCAGCTTGGGAGTGATCCTGGACTCATCGCTGAGCCTGGAACCCCAGGTCTCGGCGGTGGCCAGGAGAGCTTTTGCACAGTTAAGAGTCATGCGCCAGCTGCGCCCGTACCTTGGGAAGTCTGATCTGGCGACGGTCTTCCACGCTCTGGTCACATCCCGAATAGATTACTGCAATGCACTCTACATGGGGCTGCCTTTGAAGACAGTTCAGAGACTGCAATTAGTCCAGCAGGCGGCAGCCAGGCTACTAATGGGAGCGACATACAGGGAGCATACCACCTCCCCTGTTGTGTCAGCTCCACTGGCTGCCTGTCCACTTCCGAGCTCAATTCAAAGTACTGGTTTTGACCTTTAAAGCTCTATACGGTTCTGGCCCAGCTTACTTGTCCGAACGCATCAGCTGCTACGTCCCACCTCGTAATCTAAGATCATCCGGGAAGGCCCTGCTCTCGCTCCCGCCTACTTCTCAAATGCAGTTGGTGGGGATGAGAGACAGGGCCTTCTTGGTGGTGGCTCCCCGTCTGTGGAATGCGCTCCCTATTGATATACGATCCACCTCATCGCTCCTGGCATTCAGGAAAAAAAGTGAAATCCTGGTTATGGGACCAGGCGTTTGCACAGAAGCACGATGCAGCACTTTAGATTGGATTGTAATGGCAAGCTGGTGGACATGGCCCAATGCTTTTACTATGGACGGAATACTGTTTTTAACTTATGTGAATGTACAATGTATTTTAATGCTAATTGTGTTTTAATGTATTTTAATGCTAACTGTATTTTAATGTATTTTAACTTTGACTGGTTTTGGTTTTTATTATATGTACACTGTGTTTTTGGCATCAAATTGTTGCCGTTGTTAGGCCACTCTGAGTCCCCCCTCCCTCGGGGGTCGAGAAGAAGCGGGGTAGAAATGATGGAAATAAATAAATAATAAATAAATAAATATTAGCTAGTGAAAAGGAAAACCCAAGTTGTTATTCGTCACTGTCTTGGTGAGAGATTGTAATCGCAAGCCAGAGTCGAATCAAATCTGTGAAAGTTTGCTTGGAACATTGACAGAGCGACTCCTCCGTTGGCATTGATAAAGTCCGAACAATAGTCCTGATGAGAGTGCGACTACTTTCCATAGCGAAATGCCATGACTATTCATGACCAAGTTGGCCGGAAGAGAAGCGATCAGGTCCTTCTGGAAATTCTGGGTGCTTATTCATTACTTATCAACCCAACGCCGTTTCTGGTTCATAAAGTGAGGTGGCCAAGTGCAGAGAAGAGTAAGAAAGGGAATTGGGGCTGAGAACATTCTGTCCCGTCTTTGAAGTGTCAAAAAGTGCCTGCGTTTTATCCCGGTGGTCATCTTAGAGGCCCTCCTTAGAAGCCGCTTTGCGCCTCCTCAGAGAGCGCCTTTTCTGCAACTTGCAAGCAGGCCTTGAGCAATCTAGGACAAGACGGGCCGGCCAGCGCTCCTCGGTGTTCTATTTTTACTAGGATTTCTTTGAAAACATATTCTGAATTGACAGCGAAGGAAAGCTTTCGCCCTTTCATCTTGTATTGTCCAGTTGGGGAAGGCCTCATGTTGACCTCTGCATTTCCTTTCAATGTGAAATGGCTGGGCTTCTTCTCCAAAACAGGGTAAACAAAGGTAGGGGTCTCCAGGGAAGCCTTTGTGCCTGCATGATCCGTTTCCTCCCTCTCTGTTGTGCTCAAAGTAGGATTGGAACTCACCAGAAACAGGTCCAACCCAATTCCGATCACACCGTACTGGCCCAGGCAACTGGTTTGTTCAGCTTCCCCACCCAGAAGCCACCTCATGTCTCTTCCCAGGTGCCAGACTCGCTTCCATATTCAGAGGGCCAAGTTCTCTGTCCCAGCCTCAAAACGCTCTGATTCACAGCTTGGAGGAGAACTCCATAACTTTGTCTCAGAAATAGGGTTGCCACTTTTTGATATAAGAAATAAGGGACATTTACCTAAAAATACACAAAAATAAGGGACACCCTTCGGCACTGCCCTATAGCCCCAATTATCAGCGCAGGGCACCAACTGCTGCTCTTTAGGCCAGCCGACCAGAGTGAAGACAGGGGGAGGGGGGTCACCTTGACTCCTGTGCTATGTGAATAATATAATATATTGTAATGTAATATATTGTGTATACATATAATGTGTAAAATATTCTAATGCAATCTATATATATATAAAGGAACAGTCGTCATGTGAAGACTACCTGAAATAGAGAAACCTTACAACACAGAAACACAAAACTTGCCAACAGAAATAGGCCTCAAGCAAGGTACGTTTGTAGCAAAGAAACTTTCCCCCAAAACCTAAAGGCCCCCAAAACAACGAGTAAAAACTACATTTCCCAGCATCCTCCGGGGCTGCCAAAGACTCCCCCAGCCTCTACATTCTGACAACATGATTGGCTGCCAATAAGGGCGGATTTGCATAACTGCTGTACTGGCCAGCCAACATGAACATTCCGACCCATAACAAACTGTCATATGAGCCTCCTCCAACACTTTCAAGTCAAACCCGAAGGACTGCATGCAAAGAGCTGAGTCACAAACATAAAACACCCAATTCACTAACAACAATTCCAACCCTGACATACTCAGACTTTCTCGCATCTCCTAAATAGGGCACAGCAACGCGTGCCGGGTACAGCTAGTACAATATAATACTACTAACAATAATACGATATTATATATTTTTATTACATGTAAGATTACTAATATTACAATATAATGGTATAGTACAACAGTGTTTCCCAACCAGTGTGCCGGGGCACACTAGTGTGCCGTTCGCGATCATCAGGTGTGCCGTGGGAAATTGGAACCTCCAGAAAAGGGGGGGGGGGAGTCTAGTGTGTTGAAGTATAAAAACCCTAAGAAACCTACCTCGATAAAGGCATAAAATTACAAACACTCTCCCTCTCCATGCATTGGGAAGGCCCGCCTCCCTTTCTCCAAGTAGAGACCTCCTCTTGCCTCCTGGGGGTTCTGTGTGGGAAGTTTGGCCCAGTTCTATCACTGGTGGGGTTCAGAATGCTTTTTGATTGTAGGGGAACTATACATCCCAGCAACTACAACTCCCAAATGTCAAGGTCTATTTCCCCTGAAGTCCATCTGCGTTCATATTTGGGCCTATTGAGTATCCATGCCAAGTTTGGTCCTAATCCAACATTGTTTGAGTCCACAGTACTCTCTGGATGTAGGTGAACTACAACTCCAAAACTCAAGGTCAATGCCCACCAAACTCTTATAGCATTTTCTCTTGGTTATGGGAGTTCTGTGTGGGAAGTTTGTGTCTTTCTGCCATTCCTGCCAGGATATCATCTATGTTGTGTCCATCGAAAGAGGCCCAGGTTTCACACTGAGTGTATAAATACATTTTAAAACATATTAACTATATGTATGACTGTGTTAGAGTGTCATTTTGTGTCATTTTGGTTGGTGGTGTGCCCCAGGATTTTGCAAATGTAAAAAGTGTGCCGCGGCTCAAAAAAGGTTGGGAAACACTGTAGTACAATATGGTTCACTGAGGAGTTACGTTTGATGAAGCGGGAGAAGAGACGGCTAGAGAGCGTGTGGAGGAAACTCCGTGACGGAGGTTCGAAATCAATTTATAAGCTTTTCAAATATGCTTATGAGAAAGCCATCAAGGAAGCAAAGAAATCGTACTACGCTACCTTGATTGCGTCTGCGAGCTCACGCCCAGCACAATTGTTCAAGATAATTAGGTCTCTGACGATGGTCCCTACCATCCCAAACGGTGATAATCAGGCCCTCACTGCCGAGGCTTTTCAGAGCTATTTTGCAGACAAGATCTCGGCCCTCCGCCGGGACCTTCCGGCCACGATTGATACAGTTAGTGAACTTGAGACTCCGTGGCCTCTTGCCGGGCCCACCTTCGACCGGTTCACGCCACTGGACGCAGAAGCTGTCGATAGGATTATTGCTGAGGCTCGCCCGACCACCTGTTCCCTTGATCCGTGCCCCTCCTGGCTGGTGAAAGCCAGCCTGAAGGGATTACGAGACCCTCTGTTGAATATAATTAATACTTCCCTAGCCCAGGGAGTATTTCCAGAGGGTTTAAAAGAGGCGGTGGTCTCTCCATTGTTGAAGAAGCCGGGATAGATCCAACGGTCCCCTCCAACTACCGCCCGGTTTCGAATTTATCGTTCCTGGGCAAGGTAATTGAGAAGGCGGCAATGGAGCAGTTGCAGTCCTTCCTAGATGACGCAGCTTGGCTAGATCCCTTCCAGTCCGGCTTCCGTCCGGGGGCATGGGGCGGAGACGGTCCTGGTCTCCATCTCGGATGAGTTGCGCTGCCAGCTGGATCAGGGCGGATCGGCGCTGCTCGTGTTATTGGACCTCACAGCGGCGTTTGATACAGTCGATTATGATCTATTGACTCACCGCCTTGCCAGGGCCGGAGTTAGGGGGACAGCCCTTAATTGGGTGACCTCCTTCCTCCTGAACCGGCTACAGCGAGTGAGGAGGGGCAAGGATGTCTCCGGGGTTCCCGCTTCTTTGCGGGGTTCCTCAGGGGCTATTCTCTCCCCCCCTCTTATTTAACATCTATATGCGACCACTTGCCCAGCTGGTGCGTAGTTTTGGGCTGGTGTGCCATCAGTACGCTGATGACACCCAGCTTATCTTGAAGATGGAGGGCAGCCTTGAATCCATACCCGATAATTTCCATCGTTGCCTTGAGGCCGTCACTGGATGGCTGCGAGCCAGTAGGTTGAAGGTGAATCCGGCAAAGACGGAGATCCTGTGGCTGGGTCCTCCGGGCTGTAGGGATGTTCAGCTTCCAACCCTGGACGGCGTGACATTATGTCCGTCGCCCTCTGTTAAGAGCTTAGGAGTAACCTTGGACGCCCTGTTGTCGATGGAGGCCCACGTCTCCAGCGTCAGCAGGGTAGCATTTTTCCATCTTCGCCAGGCGAGGAAGCTGGCCCCCTATTTGTCCCGGCGTGACTTAGCCACAGTGATCCAAGCCACGGTCATCTCGAGGCTGGACTACTGTAACGCTCTTTACATTGGCCTTCCTCTGTCGGTAATCCGGAGACTCAAGCTGGTGCAGAACGCTGCAGGGCGACTCCTGGCAGGGGTCCCGATTGGCCACCACATCACGCCAATCCTGCGCGAACTGCACTGGCTCCCAATTGAATGCCGATTGCCTTCAAAGTGTTAGTCCTGACTTTTAAGGCCTTACATGGTCTGGGGCCAGTGTACCTGCGGGACCGCCTTGTCCCATATCATCCCACCAGATCACTGCGCTCCGAAGAGCTAAACCTCCTGGTCATCCCAAATGTGAGGACCTACCATCTGTCCGCAACCCGCCGGGGCTTTCTCTGTTGCAGCCCCAACCCTGTGGAACGCACTGCCCGCCGGCATCCGTGCCACCCAGGGCCTCCTCCCGTTCAGGAGAGCAGTTAAGACAGTGCTGTTCCAACAAGCCTTCGGAGTTGGCTAGACTGTAGCTCGCACCGCCTGGCTGCCAGCCCACTGCGACTCCATTTGTTGCTTCAACTGTTCTAATTGTAATTCCATCTTAATGGTATTACTGTGAGTTATTATGAGTTATCTGACTATTGTATTTTACGAACTGTTGTAAGTCGCCCCGAGCCGTTGGGGGGGCGACAGACAAATGCGAAATAATAAATAAATAAAATAAATAATAGTATGCTGTGCTAATAATATAATTAGTGTGTGTGTGTGTGTGTATTTGGGGTGAGAAGCGTGGCATAGAAATGTGGCAAATAAATACATCAATATTGTCTGCTATGGGCTGGAGATCAGGTGAGCATGGAAGCTGTAGATTGGTGAGGCACTCTTGGGCAGAAAGAAACTAGAGGCCTGGTAAATAAAACTACAGATCCCATGATTCCATAGTAGTTTAAAGTGGGACCAAACTGCATTGATTCTATAGAAGGGCCAGGGTTAAGTGAGGTCTCTCCCAGCATGGGTCTGCCTTGAAGGTGTGGCAGCTAAAGTGGGACCAAACTGCATTAATTCTACAGTGTAGAAGGAGCAGGGTGAAGTGAGGTCCCTCCCCGACTGGGTCAGCTAAATAGCAGCAAGCCTTCTTCCCCTCCTCCTCCTCCATGCCCTGATTCCCCCTCACTCTCTTCCTCCTTCTCCTCTGGGATCTTACCCCCCACCCTCTCCGGCAGCCGAAGGGCCCCCATGCCTGGCCCTCAGGTGGCTTGCTGGGCCCCTGGCGACGCCGCCATGCCCCCTTCCCGCCAGACCCAAGCAAGAAGGGAGCCAGTCTAGCCTAGCACCGCCACCGCCACCTGCCATTCAGCTCCAGCATCGGTGGCAGCGGCGGTAGGGAAAGGAAAAGGGGCCACCTTTTGCAATCGACGCGCAACCTAGCAATCTTTGGCAAAGAGGCGGGGCCTGGCGGGGAAGGCCGGGGAGGAGGAGGAAGCGCATGGCGAGGGGGATGAAGCTGGCCCATCACCGCCAAGGCCGCTCTTACCTGGGTAGGTTTCCTCAGCCAGTGGTGCGGAAGTAGACGGAGGGAGGGAGAGGCAGGCTGGGAGGGCAGAGCAGGAATTATGTGCCTTCCCTTCCGGAGGAGGTGAAAATAGGGGACAAGAGCTTTAAAAACGGGACACACAATTTAGGGCCGAAATAAGGGACATCCCATATAATACGGGACATGTGGCAACCCTACTCAGAAATCCATCAGCACCTAGGAAAGACTCTGGCAAGAGGTCCTATCTGTTAGGGGAAAAATACCCTGAAATAAAGCAGAGCATCCAAAACCATAAACAGGATACCTATAGTTTGAGCATCGGCTCACAGCAGGCAGAGCGCGAAGTGCCGTGTGATGCGCTTGTAAAAGATTTGAGAGCTTAGGCAGGCAAAGGTGCGGAGCCCCGTCTCTCAAAATCACCAAAGGTTTATTTACAATAATAAACAATGCCTGCATTTCTGAATAATCCAGAACTGGGCCTGAGCTACTCAAACACCCATCTCTTCTAAGGTTTCAAAGAGGGGGGGGAAACGCCAAGCCCTCCATCTCTCCCGACACACAAGCAGAGAGAGAGAGAGAGAGATCTCAAAGCACACAGCGCACATGCTCTCCATGTTAACGGTGTAAGAAGGCAGAAGGGAGATTCAAAAAAGCGTGAAGTAGGAAAGTGTCTGTTTTACACAACCAATCAGAATGAATAGGACCAAAGGGTTGGAAGAGACCTCGAGGGCCACCCAGTCCAGCCTCCTGCCGCCAAGAAGCAGGAAATTCGCACTCAAATTCGAGATCTGAGCTCCTTTCGCAGAGCATGCCAAACCCACCTCTTCAGGCAGGTCTTTGAAAATTGTTGAGTTTTAAACCCATTGTTTTATTCTGAATTGTTTGTTCTTCTTTGTAAACCACCCAGAGCCTTTGGGAGTGGCGGCATAAAATCAAATCAAATCAAATAAATAAATAAAGCACCCCAAAGCAAATCAAGAACGAGAGCAGAAACAGAGAGAGTGAAGAAATTAGATATATTCCCAACGGTCATTCGGGGGTCATGGGAAGAGAGGGAAACAGTCTAGACCACCCCCTCTCTTCCCATGTCCCCCGAATGAGAGTAGCTCGCATGCTGAAAAAGTGTGAGCACCCCTGCATGCGAGCTACTCTTAAAGCAACCAAGTCCAAAAGAGCTACCTGCCCCCGCGTGCGCTCTTGCCAATGCACATGCTCCTGCTGCTGTTTTCTGTCCGCGCAGCGCTTCTTCTGCCTGCGGGGCATTGCAGGAAGGAGAAAGCACGAGGCAGGGCATCCAGAGGGAGCGCCCCGCCCTGCCAGAGGCTGCAAGGCTGCTTCTGGACGAGAGAGAGGCAGGGCACTCCCTCCAGAGGCCCCGCCTCGTGCTTCCTTCTTCCTGCAATGCCCCGCAGGCGAAAGAAGCACCGCGAGAGCGGAAGCCAGCAGCAGGAGCGCGCGTGTGCGTAGGGTGTGCGTGTGCATGGCAGGAGCGCCCCATCCAGCTGGTGAGGCCCGAAGATCACCTGGAAGAGGGCCGAAGATCTACTAGTAGCTCCCAAGCTACTTAATGAGCACCCCTGGTCTATACTAAACTAACTAAACTGTTCCTCGTTGAGGACTTGAGACTTGGGCAGTGCGGGGTTGAGTTCCAGCACTATCACAAGTGGTTGCGTTCTGTTGGCGTCTTCCAGATCTGAGCTCTCCTCCTGAGCCGTCTCAACAGGTTCCTGCTGCACCTTTGCAAATGAGGTAACAGGTAACCCCATGAAGTTGAAAAGATTTTCTTAGGCAAAGAATACATTGAAATGGTTTTGTCAGTTCCATCCTCTGAAATATAACCTATGGTACAGGCATGGGCCAACTGGGGCCCTCCCTCCGGGTGTTTTGGATTCCAACTCCCACCATTCCTCGCAGCCTCAGGCCCTTTCCTTTTCCCCCTCAGCTGCTTAAGCGGAAAGGAAAGGAAAGAAAGGGGCCTGAGGCTGTGAGGAATGGTGGGAGTTGGAGTCCAAAACACCCGGAGGGAGGGCCCCAGTTTGCCTATACCTGCTATAGTATCTGGGGTATGTGGGGATAGTATGTGTGTTTAGAGTACTGGCGAGGAGGTCTTTGGAAACCATTTTTGCCAGTGGTTTTGGGTGCCCCCTTAATGCAGATGTGCCGCTTTTAAAACTCGAACAAGATTGGCAAGTTTAGAATTGTCTGTGTGTGAATTTTCCAATTGTATTTCAGACGTTAAGAAAGAAAGGCCTCAATGGTTGTGAGAGCCCTGATGCTGACGATTACTTTGAGCACAGTCCACTCTCGGAGGACAGATTCAGCAAACTAAATGAAGATAGTGATTTTATTTTCAAGCGAGGCCCTGTAAGTACTTTTTTCTTTTTACCTCCTACTTTGTATTTGTTGATTCTTTTTATCAACTTCGTTATTTAGGCTCTGAACAAGAAGGAAAACAGAGGGTGCGACAGCCCAGACCCTGACACCTCATATGTGCTCACGCCACATACAGAAGAAAAATATAAAAAAATTAATGAAGAGTTTGATAATATGATGCGGAATCATAAAATCGCAGTGAGTACTGTGGTATGGCTTGTGCTTTTATTACATGCATGAGAACCTATGATGATACCACCCTAACACTGAACGCTACAATATCGGACAGCCGCGAGAAGCCAACCATGCAGTATGCAGTTTGAGTGCGGTATGCTTATTATGGGATAGAAGCTCTGGAGGGAGAGCCTGCTAGGAGAATATATGGGTTGCCGCACATAGTTGAAATCAAGCAAACTTACCGTTTACCATTCAGGCCTCTAACCATGAGGGACGACTTCCAGTCCGCATGGACTAAAGCAGTGGCAGTCAAGACTGCAACACTAGGTTACTCCCAAGGACTATTATTATTATTATTACCCCGAAGGGGACTCAGAGCAGCTTACAAGATATATATACATACATACAATAGATTATATTATTAGCTTAGCACAATATCAGTATTATTTCTTACTATATTGTACTATACTATACAATATTGTAATATTATTAGTAATATTACATGTAGTCTATATATATAAAATCCTTCATGTGGTGTTTCCTGTCTTATAGACAAAGAAACCACACAAGGCAGACACACAAAAACAGCCCACATACCCAGAAAACCCTACGAGGTATGCATACCACAAAAACAAAAACCCCAAAAAGAACCAACAGCCACAAATCCAAAAAAAACCCCATTATGGACTACAACTCCCATGATCCCTCACACCACCTCCCTCTGGCAGTTTAGAGTGTCGGAATGTTGGAGGAGCGGGCCAATTAAAGGCATTATGCAAATACTCCCTCAGTTAGAATGTAGAAGCTGGGAGCCACACCCCCCCCCCCCGGCAGTTTAGAGTGTCGGAATGTTGGTGGTGCTGGTCACTCAGAGCCATTATGCAAAACAGACAGGTAATAAAAGGCAATCCAAAAGGTAGAAGCTGGTGAAGGGACTGGCAAAAGGAAGGGGGAAAAGGTAGGGAGGAAATGGAGGGAGGGAGACAAGGGGAGCAAGAACTGATACAGAAAGGGGAGGGATGGCAGGAAGGAGGGAAAGGAAAGAAGGACGGGAGGGAGAAGAGGCAGGAGGACAGAGAGAAGAGAAAAGCTGAGGGATGAGGGGGAGAGGGAAGAAAGGAAGTATAAAAGGCAGGAAGCGATGTTATTGTTGGTCTTCGCCACATGCACACACATATGTACATATAGACATGCACACATACACACATATATACATGCACTGAAATATACACATGCACACATGCATACACACATCTGTACTTACACACATCTACACATATACACGCATATACATATACAATAACACAAATACATAAGTACACACATATACACACATATACATAAGTACACACACATATACACACACATATGTACACATAGACACAAATCCATATATATATATACATACATACACACACACACAAAACACACACATATATATAGACTGGGACACAGGAAAGAGAAAAAGCCACAGCAGCGTGTGGCCGGGTACAGCTAGTATAAAAATTATTTATTTATTTATTTATTTACATCATTTCTATTCCGCCCTTCTCACCCCACAGGGGACTCAGGGCGGATCACAATACACATATAAAGGCAAACATTCAATGCCATAGACAAACAACGGGCTACACATTTGGTCGAGAGGTCACCCCGACCCGGGCAGGCCTCGAACTCATGACGTTCTGGTCAGTGGAGATCTTATGCAGCTGACTCCCAGCCAGCTGCGCCACATTCCCGGTTAGATATCATTATAATATTGTATTACATTATAATATTATAACTATTATATGAATATACAATATATTATATTATTTAATATAATAATTAATCTTATTTATTTATCTGTACATTGCCAATACAGACAGACGCGAGTAGAGCCTGCAGGCCTAACTATTAACACACTGTATATATTGATAAAAGGAGCTTGGTCAGTCAAAATCCTGGTCCCATCCATGTGTACAGGTTGTTAATTATTTCTTAATTTCAATGATTGCTATGTGGCCCAAGATTAATGTTGACCACGATCACCCGTAGCAGAAAGAGCCTTACTCTAAATGATTAGCGACACGAACAAGCGACCACGGATCTTATTTAGCAGCAGATCCTGGACAGAGAGCGCCCATCGGACTTGGCCTGCTCCCCAGCCTTTATTGAGAGGGAAGCCCATAGGTTCCTCACTGCCTCCATGGCATACCTAACAGACCGAGAGGTGCCCAAACACCGAGGGGCTTTCCCCCTGGCAAGATGGCATGCCCTCCCATCGACTGTATTGGAGGAGAGGCATTGGAAGACCCCCTCCAAGGAGGGACTATGCCCCCGCGAGTATGGACACGTAGAAACAACTAAGTACGTGCTCCTTCGGTTCATGTTCTCCAGCAGTGGTTCTCAACCCGTGGTTTCCCAGATGGTTTGGTCCTCAGCTCCCAGAAATCCTAACTGCTGGTAAACTGGCTGGAACTTCTGGGAGTTGTAGTCCAAAACACCCGAGGACCCACAAGTTGGGAACCCCTGTTCTGCAGAGGCCTTAGAACTAATCTCATTGCACCGTGGCTTCTAAAAGGCCCCGGGGCGCACTGAAAAATACTACTCCGCACTGCTGCTTTTGGACTCTAGCACTACAATAATTTACTCTGTCACTAAGTTTTGTGCTGCGGCACGGAAAAGTAGACGGAGGTTGACCAATCCCGCAAGGCAACACCCAGTCGGGAATGTAGTTAGAGCAACCTGTTGCAGCTGAAATGCAACTAGACTTGTAAGGTACCGCTCCCATCCCCTTTAGTGCCCCCCCCCCAGTGCTTTGACCCCTCTTTGTCAGTCCCAACCCCCCCGGTTCCATATCTGCTACGTTAACCTGTGTTTTCAAACTGTTTTCTATCAACTGCTTTGCTGGGGGGCGGTGTTTCCCCTTCCGAGGGCGCTTGTGCCCCGCTTTGTGCAGGTCAGTGACCGTAATAGTTTTGTATTGTATTGGTCTCAGTCTCAGGCCCGGATTACCCATAAGGCCACCCTAGGCCAAAGCCTAGGGTGGCAGCCATGGGGGGGGCAGCAGATCCGGACCCCCCAATTTTTTTTTAAAAAAGTCAATCTTTGGGTGCTTCTGCGCCTGCGCGCGGAGCGCCATAGACCCCTAGGCCTTCACTTGAGGAAGGAGGGGCGAGTGAAGAGCAAGAGGCGGAGCGGAGGGGAGCCGCGTCACAGGGCCTCTGACGCAGCTCCCCTCTGCGCCGCCTCTTGCTCCTCGCTCGCCCCTCCTTCCTTTCTTCACTCGAGGAAGGAAGGAGGGGCGAGCGAGGAGCAAGAGGCGGAGCGGAGGGGCCTCTGACGCGGCTCCCCTCTGCTCCGCCTCTTCCTCCTCACTCGCGCCGGTGCCGGGCGCCCCTCCTTCCTTCACTTAAGGACGGAGGGGCGCCCGGCACGAGCGAGGAGGAAGAGGCGGAGGGAAGCCCCGCCCCTAGGCCTGCCGCCGCGCATGCTCAGCATCGGCCCGGGGGCGTGGCTTCCAATGTGTGGCCTAGGGCGCCAAAAAGGGTTGATCCGGGCCTGCTCAGTCTAGGCTTCTTTCTCCCTTATTTTATTCAAATAATATAGCCCCAAAGGCGCAGCGGGTTAAACTGCTGAGCTGCTGAACTTGCAGACCGAAAGGTCGACAGTTTGAATCCGGGGAGCGGGGTGAGTTCCTGCTGTTAGCCCCAGCTTCTGCCAACCTAGTAGTTGACAACATGCAAATATGAGTAGATCAATAGGTACCGCTCCGGCAGGAAGGTAACGGCGCTCCATTCAGTCATGCCAGTGGCCACATGGCCTTGGAGGTGTCTACGGACAACGCCGGCTCTTTGGCCTAGAAAGGGAGATGAGCACCAGAGTCAGACACGACTGGAATTAATGTCGGGGGGAAACCTTTACCTTTACCTATAGCCGTTTTGGGTTTGGCCAAATGCCCAAGATCCAGTTCCCACAGTTCCCACAGTGATTAGAAATTAGATCTCCTTGAGAAACTCCTATCAGAGTGACATAACACTGTCTGCTTGTGATCCCAGCACCCCGTATGCAGAAAGGTGTTGACTATGAGGCTGGAGTTATATTCGATCTTGCATGCCGCCACTCCCCGAGGGCTCGGAGCGGCTCACAACAATCAATAAAACACACCATAAAACAGAGAGATTAGCAATTAATTAAAACAAAAGCTATAAGTGGTAATTTATTTTATTTCGTATCATAAATTAGTATAAAACGGACAAAAATAGAAGGTGCGCAGGCGGCTAAATATCTTTTGACCAAAAACGGGCAACAGCAACGGCATTGTCTGCAGTGGTAATTCAAAATTATAAATGCGTTCCTAGAACGGGGGACTTGTTTGCATAGAAAGCGGTTTATTTGATATTAAATACACATGTCAATGCATTTTGTTTCATTTTGAAGTTCTGTGGACCTTTTGTCCCATGTGTAAGCTGCCCCGAGTCCCTTCGAGGAGATGAAGGCGGGGTATAAAAATAAAGTTTTATTATTATTATTATTATTATTATTATTCCAGCCAGCTTAAAACAAGCTGTTATAAAACCGCTGTTGAAAAAACCACCACTGGACCCCACTCAATTCGTCAACTATCGGCCCGTTTCCAATCTCCCCTTCTTGGGCAAAGTCCTGGAACGTGTGGTTGCCTCACAACTCCAAGTATTCTTGGAAGACACGGATTATCTGGATCCGGCACAGTCTGGTTTTAGGCCGGGGCATGGTACCGAGACAGCCTTGGCCGCCTTAGTGGATGATCTACGCCGGGAGCTGGACAGGGGGAGTGTGTCCCTGTTGGTTCTGCTGGACCTCTCAGCGGCCTTCGATACCGTTGACCACGGTATCGTTCTGGGACACCTTGCGGGAATGGGACTTGGAGGTACAGTTTTACAGTGGCTCCGGCCCTTCCTGGAGGGTTGTTCCCAGAAGGTGTTGTTGGGAGACACCTGTTCAACCCCACAACCATTGTCTTGTGGGGTTCCTCAGGGCTCCATATTGTCTCCCATGTTGTTTAACATCTTCATGAAGCCGCTGGGGGAGGCCATCCGGAGTTTCGGGGTGCGGTGTCCCCTGTACGCAGATGCCGTCCAGCTCTGTCACTCCTTCCCACCTGCTACTAAGGAGGCTGTCTTGGTCCTGAACCGGTGCTTGGCCGCTGTGTCGGACTGGATAAGGGCGAACAAATTGAAACTGAATCCAGACAAGACAGAGGTCCTCCTGGTCAGTCGAAAGGCCGAACAGGGCATAGGGTCACAGCCTGTGTTGGATGGGGTTACCCTCCCCCTGAAGACGCAGGTTCGCAGCTTGGGAGTGATCCTGGACTCATCGCTGAGCCTGGAACCCCAGGTTTCGGCGGTGACCAGGGGAGCATTTGCACAGTTAAAACTTGTGTGCCAACTGCGCCCGCACCTTGGGAAGTCTGACTTGACCACGGTAGTCCACACTCTGGTTACATCCCGTATAGATTACTGCAACGCCCTCTACATGGGACTGCCTTTGAAGACTGTTCGGAAGCTTCAACTGGTCCAACGGACAGCAGCCAGGTTGATAACAGGAGCGGCACTCAGGGAGCGCACAACACCTCTGTTGTGCCAGCTCCACTGGCTACCAGTTTGCTACTGGGCACAATTCAAAGTGCTAGCTTTAGCCTTTAAAGCCCTTAACGGTTCTGGTCCAGCTTACCTGTCCGAACGCATCTCCCCTACGTACCTTCAAGATGCTTAAGATCATCTGGAGAGGCCCTGCTCTCAGTCCCGCCTGCTTCGCAGGCGCAATTGGTGGGGACGAGAGACAGGGCCTTTTCAGTGGTGGCTCCTTGGCTTTGGAATGCCCTTCCTTATGACATCAGATCAGCCCCCTCCCTCCTGACATTTCGCAAGAAGGTCACAGCCTGGCTGTTTGACCGGGCATTTGCAGATGTAGTATGATTACCAAATTGAGACCTAAGGAAGGACGATGATGCAATTGGAAATCGACTTAATAATGAGACGCTGATATTGTGTTTTAACTTTAATTGCTAATTTGTCTATGATGTGATTGTGTTAGTAACTGTTGATGTATTTATCTTGGGCAGTCCTTGCCATGTGTACACCGCCTCGAGTCGCCTTCGGGCTGAGAGAGGCGGTCTAGAAGCAAAGTAAATAAATAAATAAATAATATTAGAGATGTTATTCTTTGTGTCTGTTGTGTATTGCGTATTCTTGCAAATGACCAAACCAGGTCTGGCCTATAATAATTGAAAGTTTTGAGAATTGAGCGATTTCCATGGACGCCCATGTAATTCCAGGCCAAGAAAATGTGTCCAGTGTTGACGTGTCAAACGTTTTTGAAGTGATGCATCTTCTAAATAATTCTCTGCCGAGTAGAATTTCCTTCACGTTTTTATTCTCAAGCGAAAGTATTTATCCTTTTCTTTTCCCTCAAATAATATGACTAAGATTTTGTTGACATACTGGACGGTTAAAGTGATATGATGCACATACTCTAGATCAGGTATGGGCCAACTTTGGCTGTCCAGGTGTTTTGGACTTCAACTCCCACAATTCCTGGCCTTTCAGGAAAAGGAAAGGGCCTGAGGCCAGGAATTGTGGGAGTTGGAGTCCAAAACACCAAGAAGGAGGGCCGAGGTTGGCCCATGCCTACTCTTAATGGTTTCTAATCGGTTTTGAGAATGCAGTGTGGTGTTCCTGTGTAGCTTATATGTAACAACTACCAGTATTTTGCCTTGAACGATTTGTGATGAATGTTGAAACGCTTTAAGTCATTCGGAAAGTTAGTACTTTTCATTACGAGCGGAAACTTGACCAAAAGCAAACCTCCGAACCAAACTCACCTCCTTTTCCTCCCGCTCTTTTCAGCCCGGGATGCCTCCGCAGAACTTCTCCATGTCGGTCACGGTTCCTGTGTCCAGCCCCAATTCATTAACCTACAGCCACCCCGGGACCTCCCTCGTCTCCCCGGCACTGGCCGCCAGCTCCACTTTGACGGACGCAACCATGCTGACCCCTCCTCAAGCCTCCTTGCACCGAAACGTATCGCCGGGGGGTCCCCAAAGGCCATCCAGCACAGGCAGCGCAAGTGAGCATTTTTTTCCCTCCCCTGTACATTACGTTTCAGCTGACTTCGAGGCTTCTAATAATTTCATTGCATAGTAAACACGTGTTTTCCTCCTTACTCCCTCTTAGGTGGTATGTTGACCACCACAGATCTCTCAGTGCCAAACGGAGCTGGTTCGAGTCCAGTGGGTAAGTTGCAAAGCTTTCCACCCCAAGAACAAGTTCAATGGCGGGATTAAAAGTGTCACTTAAAGAGCCTGGTAAAGAATGCCGACCTTTATAGGGTGCGTGCTGGAACCTGTGTGTGCGCATAAGTTCAGTACGGGAGCACTCATGTGTGAAAGAGGGCACAGGCCCACTCAGACATCAGCATCCGACGCTGTTCAGCTCTCTCTCAGAAGGTCTGGATCCACCTTGGGTTTGCCTGGCGTAGATCCATCTCCTTTTTAGAGCGTGGCCTTGGCAGGACTTTGGAAATCTAGGTCTTCTTCAACTCCTTGTACTATTGGTGGGATTGCAAGTGCTTTATACATGGCAACAATTGTCTCTCTCGGCATTACTTCGCGAACAAAGATTCTTAGGAAGGACTCATCCCACGCTTTTTACAAGCGCGTTGATGACTAAAAAGGCCAATCTGAGATAGGCAAGTTCGGTTACAGAAAGCACAGCAGAAAGTTGCGGTTCTTTCTGCGTTGTCATTTCTCTTCGAGACCCGTTCGGCGTGTCTTCTCAAAAGAGGCCGCAGCATTATGGATAGTGCATCTCCATGCCTCCTGATGTGAGGCCAGGGTGGACCCTTGTTGGTGATCAATCTGGCTGAGCCTGAGATGTTGTTTCAGGGAGTCCTTATATCTCCTTTTGGGGGCGCCTCTCTTGCGTTGACCTGTGGCAAGTTCACCGTAGAGTAGTATCTTTGGGAGGCGGTGGTCCTCCATCCTATGGACATACCCTGACCAACGCAGCTGTGTTCTCAATAGCGTGGCCTCAATGCTGGAGATCCCTGCTTGCTCAAGGACAGCAACATTAGTCACATATTCAGTCCAATGTATATTTAGGATTGTGCGAAGACAGCGCTGATGAAAGCGTTCGAGGAGTCGTAGGTGTTGGCGATAGGTGACCCATGTTTCGGACCCATAGAGGAGACTAGACAGTACGATAGCTCTGTACACACTGATTTTGGTGCTTGGCCTCAGGTGCTTGTTGCTCCAGACTCTTTTGTGAAGCCTTCCAAATGCACTCTATGCCTTTGCTAATCTGTGATCTATCTCTTTGTCAATCTGGGCGTCTGAAGAGATGATGCTTCCCAGGGAGGTGAACTGCTGGACGGACTTAAGCACAGATGTGCCTATGCTGATGTGGGGATGATGGTGTTCTTCCTGTGGTGCGGGCTGGTTTCCTTCAGGCTGACTTCCAGCCCAAACAGCTCTGTGACTGTTGCAAAGCAGGACGTGAGGCGCTGCAGGGCTGCTTCTGAATGGACGACAAGGGCAGCATTGTCGGCAAAAAGCAGCTCACGGACTAGATAGTTTAGAGTCTTAGTGCGAGTCCTCAGGCGGCTTAAGTTGAACAAGCTACCATCAGTACGATAGCGTATATATATGCCGTCTTCTTCTTCGAGGTCTGCCGTAGCCCTTTGGAGCATCATGCTGAAGAAGATTGTAAATAGGGTTGGTGCCAGAACACGAGAAAGGGCTCCGAGAGAGCATCAATTGTACAACCTCTGGATACCATACTGTGTTGGTCTGTATAGAAGGTAGAAATCACTTTGGTTTGGACCACTCTGTGCATAATAGGAGTAGTATGGGGGGCATGGCTGTTACATAGGAATGCATCTAAAGCCCTAAACAGTTCCGGCCCAGTTTACCTGTCGGAACGTATCTCCCTCTCTGATCCGCCTCAGAGCTTAAGATCATCAGGGGAGGCACTCGATTCTATCCCCCTCGCAGGCGCGATTGGTGGGAATGAGAGACAGGGCCTTCTCGGTGGAGGCCCCTCATCTGTGTTTTCTGTTGGTCATGGGGGTTCTGTGAGGGAAGTTCGCCCCAATGCTGTCGTTGGTGGGGTTCAGAATGCTCTTTGATTGTAAGTGAACTATAAATCTCAATAACTACAACTCCCAAAGGTCAAGGTCTATTTTTCCCCAACTCCATCTGTGTTCACACTTGGGCATATGGAGTATTCGTGCCAAGTTTGGTCCAAATCCATCATTGTTTCACTCCCCAGTTCTCTCTGGATATCGGTGAACTACAACTCCCAAACTCAGAGTCAATGCCCACCAAACCCTTCTAGTGTTTTCTGTTGGTCATGGGAGTCCTGTGCGTCACGTTTGGTTCAATTCCATCATTGGTGGAGTTCAGAATGCTCTTTGATTGTAGGTGAACTATAAATTTAAATCCCAGCAACTACAACTCCCAAATGACAAAATCATTTTTTTAGTGATAGTCACTCCTTGGGTTAGTCGGGGTCTTGAGGCCAAATTTTGCGGCGATTTGACCAGTGGTTTTTGAGGTACGTTAATCCCACAAACGAGCATGACGTTTTTATTTATATAGATTCTATGCTGACTCTTCCAAAGTCCTCTTTCAGGAGAAATGCTCAAACGTATGTGATTATCAGGTGGTACGGGCATATTTTCATACTTACGTGCTTCTTGGGGAGTAGTGATTGCGTGGCTCTTTGCTTTTACGAGTGTGCGATAGGCATAACTTTCTGAACGGCCTAGTGCACAGAAGAGTCACCAAAACAGGAAGAAAACCAGGCTCCGTGCGCGTTTGAGCGTCGGTTTTCTTTCTCTTTTTTTGCACTTGTTGACAAGCCGGGTGAGTTGTGCTGCTGGGCTCAGTCAGTGCGGAGGCATCCGTGTTCCACTTCTCCGATTACCGGAAGATAGCCGGAACACCTGCTGCCAGCATTACTTGCCCACTCCCAGCATCATCATTCAGAGATGAAGGAAGGATCAGTGAGCCGGGAAAGGGAGGGCAGCAGGGGCCTTTCCCTGCAAAAGAGCCGCCCTTCCTCCCAGCGATAAGGGAGGAATAGGTGTGAACGCGGTGGAAGGACGTGAGGGTATGTCCGTTCAAAGTGGCGTTTGGGAAACTGAACCCATTTGGTTTTGAGTTTTTGAACTGCTTGGCTTCACAGAACATTTAAGCATAAGCAGGCTTATAATACCTGTATATAATATCTATCCATCTATTACATATAATAAAAGTCAGTGTTTGTGGGCGGTGGGCGGGTGGGCCGAGCGACGGGAGGCGTATATGCCAGCGTTTCGATTGGCTGCCACTCCGGGATTATTTGCATAAATGGCTCTGACTGGCTAGCCTCGGAACTCCAACCCTCTAAGGCACCAGACAGGAGATGGGTTGCCACTGAGGGAAAATTTGCATAACGGACTCTGCATGGCCAACATTCCGACATCCAAAATCTCAAAGGTGCCAGAGAGTGCACTTTAAAAAAAGGCTTCCTTCAGCTGATTTAACAAACTAGGCCTCAGCCTGATTTGGCAGTAAGGCTTCCTCTACTTAATTTTCCTGAGTAGGCCACAACCAGATTTAGCAGTAAGGCTTCCTCTACTTGATTTCCCAGACTAGGCCACAACCTGATTTGACAGTAAGGCTTCCTCTACTTGATTTCCCAGACTAGGCCTCAGCCTGATTTGGCAGTAAGGCTTCCTCTACTTAATTTTCCTGAGTAGGCCACAACCAGATTTAGCAGTAAGGCTTCCTCTACTTGATTTCCCAGACTAGGCCTCAGTCTGATTTGGCAGTAAGGCTTCCTCTACTTGATTTCCCAGACTAGGCCTCAGCCTGATTTGGCAGTAAGGCTTCCTCTACTTAATTTTCCTGAGTAGGCCACAATCAGATTTAGCAGTAAGGCTTCCTCTACTTGATTTCCCAGACTAGGCCTCAGTCTGATTTGGCAGTAAGGCTTATTTATTTATTTATTTATTTATTTATTTCAGGATTTTACCCCGCTCTTCTCAACCCCCGAGGGGGGACTCAGAGCGGCTTACAGCACGGCACACACGATGCCACATCAACAGCGTAAAACCCCAAACCCCACAACACATTAAAATACATTAAGACATTAAAATACAATCCCTCAGCAGCATCTACAATCATTCCAATTTAAAACAATATTCAACCATAAAAACATTGACCCTCTTCCTCCCTTCCATTAAAAATCCCATCTAACAGGCAGCTTAGTGCTGGTGTGGGAACGCCTGGTCCCAGAGCCAGGATTTTACCTTTTTCCTGAATGCCAGGAGGGATGAGATGGACCGCACCTCCATAGGGAGCGCATTCCACAGGCGGGGGGCCACCACCGAGAAGGCCCTGTCCCTCGTCCCCACCAACCGCATCTGAGAAGTCGGCGGGAGCGAGAGCAGGGCCTCCCAGATGATCTTAGGTTACGGGATGGGACGTAGCGGCTGATGCGTTCGACAAGTAAGCTGGGCCAGAACCGTATAGAGCTTTAAAGGTCAAAACCAGCACTTTGAATTGAGCCCGGAATTGGACAGGCAGCCAGTGGAGCTGACACAACAGGGGGGTAGTGTGCTCCCTGTATGTAGCTCCCGTAGTAATCTGGCTGCCGCCTGACTACTTGCACTTTCCGAACTGTCTTCAAAGGCAGCCCCACGAGAGTGCGTTGCAGTAATCTATTCGGGATGTGACCAGAGCGTGACGACCGTAGCCAGATCAGACTTCCCAAGGTACGGGCGCAGCTGGCGCACGAGTCTCAACTGTGCAAAGGCTCCCCTGGCCACCGCCGAGACCTGGGGTTCCAGGCTCAGCGCTGAGTCCAGGATCACTCCCAAGCTGCGAACCTGCGTCTTCAGGGGGAGTGTAACCCTGTCCAACACAGGCTGTAACCCTATGCCCTGTTCGGCCTTACGACTGACCAGGAGGACCTCTGTCTTGTCTGGATTTAGTTTCAATTTGCTAGCCCTCATCCAGTCCGACACAGCGGCCAAGCACCGGTTCAAAGTCTGGACAGCCTCCTTGGTGACAGGTGGGAAAGAGTGACAGATCTGGACATCATCTGCGTACAGATAACACCTTACTCCAAAACTCCGAATGATCTCTCCCAGCGGTTTCATGTAGATGTTGAATAACATCGGGGACAGAACTGAACCCTGAGGGACTCCACAGGACAACGGCTGTGGAGCCGAACAGGTGTCACCCAATGACACCTTCTGGGTACGACCTTCCAGGAAGGACTGGAGCCACTGCAAGGCAGTACCCCCAAGCTCCGTATCTGAAAGGTGACCCAGAAGGATACCGTGGTCAACGGTATCGAAAGCCGCTGAGAGGTCCAGCAGAACCAACAGGGACACACTCCCCTGTCGAGTTCCCGGCGTAGATCATCTACCAAGGCGACCAAGGCTGTCTCAGTCCCATGCCCCGGCCTAAAGCCAGACTCTGCCGGATCAAGATAATCAGTGTCCACCAAGAACCCCTGGAGCTGCGAAGCCACCACACGTTCCATGACTTTGCCCAAATAGGGGAGATTGGAAACTGGCCGATAGTTCACTAATTGAGTGGGGTCCAGTGATGGTTTCTTCAACAGCGGTTTTATAACAGCTTGCTTTAAGCTGGCTGGAATGGTGCCTTCCCGAAGGGAGGCATTAACCACCACGTTCACCCACTCTGCCAAACCCCCTGTGGCTTCCTTGATCAGCCAGGATGGGCAGGGGTCTAGGATGCATGTGGTGGGCCTCGCCTCTCCAAGGATCCTGTCCACATCCTCGAGCTGAACCAATTGAAACGAATCCATTAAAACCGGACAAGCAGGTGCTCGTGTCACATCCTCAGAGACTGCCGTTAAAGTGGTATCGGAACGGATCAGAGCCACCTTATCCGCGAAGACCTTGGCAAACTCATCACAGCGTACATCGCCCGAGCCGTCAGGTATCTCGCACTGAGGCGGATTTAAAAGACCCCTAACGACTCGAAACAGTTCCGCTGGACGGTTCTTCGCTGCGCCACCTTGGCCGCAATAGATGTTTTTGTGCGGCTTTTATTGCTGCGTCATAGGTCCTCAAATAGGAGACCAGGCGCGCCTGAGCTGATCCGCTCCGTTTCCGACGCCACACGCACTCTAGCCTCCTCTTTTTTCGCTTCATTGCTGCCAGCTCCTCAGAGAACCAAGGAGCTGGTTTAGCTCGCCGATCGAGAGGGGCGTTCTGGAGCGATCGTGTCAACAGCCCTTGTCATCTCCCTCTCCCAGAGTGAGACAAGAGCCTCGACAGGGTCACTTACCGAGGAGGCGGGAAAATCCCCAAGAGCCGTCAGGAATCCGTTCGGATCCATAAGTCTCCTGGGGCGGACCTTCTAGTAGGTCCACCACCCCTGCGGAGGTGGAAAGGCCCAGTGAGTCTAAACCTGATCAGGTGGTGGTCGGTCCATGGCAAAGGAACGATGGTCAGTTCCTCCACTCCGCCACTTTCATCCCATCCCTGACAGAAAACCAGATCTAAAGTGTGTCCTGCACTATGGGTGGGACCCGATATTAACTGGGACAGGCCCATGGTTGCCATGGCGGCCATGAAGTCCTGAGCCGCTCTGATAGAGTGGTCTCGGCATGGACGTTGAAGTCTCCCAGCACAATGAGCCGCTGAGACTCCACGGCCAGGCCCGAGACCACTCCGGCTAGCTCAGGTAGGGAGACTGTAGTGCAGCGGGGTGGTCGGTACACTAACAGAATCCCTATCCTGTCCCGGTCACCAATCCTTAGGCTTCCTCTACTTAATTTTCCTGAGTAGGCCACAACCAGATTTAGCAGTAAGGCTTCCTCTACTTGATTTCCCAGACTAGGCCTCAGTCTGATTTGGCAGTAAGGCTTCCTCTACTTGATTTCCCAGACTAGGCCACAACCTGATTTGGCAGTAAGGCTTCCTCTACTTGATTTCCCAGACTAGGCCACAACCTGATTTGGCAGTAAGGCTTCCTCTACTTGATTTCCCAGACTAGGCCACAACCTGATTTGGCAGTAAGGCTTCCTCTACTTGATTTCCCAGACTAGGCCACAACCTGATTTGGCAGTAAGGCTTCCTCTACTTGATTTTCCTGAGTAGGCCACAACCTGATTTGGCAGTAAGGCTTCCTCAACTTGATTTCCCAGACTAAGCCATAACCTGATTTGCCAGTAAGGCTTCCTCAACTTCATTTTCCTGACTAGGTCCACAACAATGACAGAACAAGACCAAACTTGGCCCACAGACCCCCTAAGATGCACTCTACATCTTGGTGCAGTTTGAGGTAGGATGCACCATGGATGACGGAAATTGCGGTACTTTAACTCACTTGCTTAGAGCACAGCAGCCCACACCAATGACGAATCAGGACCACACTTGCCACACAGAGGCCCAATGCAAGACCAAGCTTGACACACAGTGCCCCTATGACCCACTCGACATTCTACTGCCGTATGGAGAAGAGTGGGACTTGAGGTACCTCCATGGATTATGGGATTTGTAGTACTTTCAAAGCCTTCATTTCCCACAGAACACTGCAGCCCTGAACAAAGACCCAAAAAGACTACAGTTGGCCCCCTGTGCCCCCATGATCCAGTCTCCATCCTTCTACAGTTTACAGGAAGGTGGACCATGGATGATGGGACTTGAAGTACCAAAGACCAACCTTGGCACACAGTGCCTTTCTCAAATAACCCGGGCACCGCTGGGTCCCCAAGCTAGTAATATAATATCTGTGAAGTTGTGGTTGTGTGCCTTCAAATGGTTTATGATGTATATCAGGCATGGGCAAACTTCAGCCCCCCAGGGGTTTTGGACTTCAGCTCCCACAATTCCTAACAGCTTCCCCCCCCCCCCCCTTCAGCCGCTTAAGCCCATGAGAAGCGTTCCTCCCTTTTAGGCCCTCCCCCTCCCCCCTCCTCCGGCCAAGGCTTCAAAGGCATCCAGATTACGCCCGCCCGTTTGCTGATTTGTTGCGGCAGGCACATTATTTTGCCATGATGCCGTGACTTGACAGTTTCTCGTTTGACACGCTGTGGCAGGTGGGGATTAACCTCTGTCACCCCAAAAGTCTAAATGGCAGTCCAACAAACGCATGCCAAAGAAGGACATCCTTCGGTTGGAGTACCGTCTCATAACAAATCACTGACGTCGGTAACAATGTGCACACACACATTCTTTGTGTAGGAAACAAATAACATTGCAAATCCAACTTTTTATTTTTCACTTGCAAGACCATATTATTCGACTTTTTCCACCTGTGTGCCATATTTTGGCACACGTTTACAACTAGTCATGGACCTAAATACCCCAAAGCCAGCATGGGCAAACTTCGGTCCTCCAAGTGTTTTGGACTCCAACTCTCACAATTTAGGAACAGCTATGGATGATTCCTTATTGGTAAAAGTGTGACTTTTAATATGACAGACAAGAGAGGCGGTCTAAGGTAATTTTAAATAGTAGCGAACATTATTTTGGCGCCTCCACAAAAACATTATTTTGGCCCCCTTCTCGCGTATGCCCAGAAGCTCCTGTGCGCAGGCGCAGAAGCCTGTAAACACAGCACTCCCTATTCAGCAGCCCCCGCATGCCCAGAAGCTCCTGTGCGCAGGCGCAGAAGCCTGTAAACACAGCACTCCCTATTCAGCAGCCCCCGCATGCCCAGAAGCTCCTGTCCGCAGGCGCAGAAGCCTGAAAACACAGCACTCCTATTCGGTACGCGCACCTCCCCCTCCGCGCATGCTCAGAAGCTCCTGTGCACAGGCGCAGAAGCCTGTAAACACAGCACTCCCTAGTCGGCACGCGCCCCCCGCACAGGCCCAGAACCTCCTGTGCGCAGGCGCAGAAGCCTGTAAACACAGCACTCCTATTCGGCTGCAGCGTTTCCCCCTCCGCGCATGCTCAGAAGCTCCTGTGCACAGGCGCAGAAGCCTGTAAACACAGCACTCTCCCTGTCGACACGCGCCCCCGCACATGCCCAGAAGCTCCTGTGCGTGGGCGCAGAAGCCTGTAAACACAGCACTCCTTTGGCACACAGCGTTTCCCCCTCTGCGCATGCTCAGAAGCTCCTGTGCACAGGCGCAGAAGCCTGTAAACACAGCACTCCCTATTCGGCACGCGCCCCCCGCACATGCCCAGGAGCTCCTGTCTTTGCAGGCGCAGAAGCCTGTAAACACAGCACTCCTATTCGGCTGCAGCTTTTCCCCCTCCGCGCATGCTCAGAAGCTCCTGTGCACAGGCGCAGAGAGAAGCCTGTAAACACAGCACTCCTGATTCGGCCTTGCGCCCCCGCACATGCCCAGAAGCTCCTGTGCGGGGCGCAGAAGCCTGTAAACACAGCACTCCTATTCGGCACACGCGTTTCCCCCTCGCGCATGCTCAGAGCTCCTGTGCACAGGCGCAGAAGCCTGTAAACACAGCACTCCCTATTCGGCACGCGCCCCCCCGCACATGCCCAGAAGCTCCTGTGCGCAGGCGCAGAAGCCTGTAAACACAGCACTCCCTATTCGGCACGCCCCCCCGCACATGCCCAGAAGCTCCTGTGCGCAGGCGCAGAAGCCTGTAAACACAGCACTCCCTATTCGGCACATGCGTTTCCCCCTCCGCGCATGCTCAGGCTCCTGTGCTGGCGCAGACGCTGTAAACACAGGCACTCCTATTCAGCAGCCCCCGCGCATGCCCAGAAGCTCCTGTGCGCAGGCGCAGAAGCCTGTAAACACAGCACTCCCTATTCAGCAGCCCCCGCATGCCCAGAAGCTCCTGTCCGCAGGCGCAGAAGCCTGTAAACACAGCACTCCCTGACCGATGCAGCACCTCCCCTCCGCGCATGCTCAGAAGCTCCTGTGCGCAGGCGCAGAAGCTGTAAACACAGCACTCCCTATTCGGCACGTCCCCCCTCTCCGCGCATGCCTAGAAGCTCCTGTGCGCAGGCGCAGAAGCCTGTAAACACAGCACTCCCTATTCGGCTGCAGCGTTTCCCCTCCGCGCATGCTCAGAAGCTCCTGTGCACAGGCGCAGAAGCCTGTAAACACTCCTCCCTTCGGCACGCGCCCCCGCACATGCCCAGAAGCTCCCTGTGCGCCCAGGCGCAGAAGCCTGTAAACACAGCACTCCTATTCGGCACACGCGTTTCCCCCTGCGCGTGCTCAGAGGTCCCCTGTGCACAGGCGCAGAAGCCTGTAAACAGCACTCCCTATTCGGCAGCCCCCGCGCACATGCCCAGAAGCTCCTGTGCGCAGGCGCAGAGAAGCCTGTAAACACAGCACTCCTATTCGGCACACGCGTTTCCCCCCTCGCACGCATGCAGAAGCTCCTGTGCACAGGCGCAGAAGCCTGTAAACACAGCACACCCTGTCGGCGGCACGCGCCCCCGCACATGCCCAGGCTCCCTGTGCGGCGCAGAAGCCTGTAACACAGCACTCCCTATTCGGCCTGCGCCCCCGCACATGCCCAGAGCTCCTGTCATGCAGGCGCAGAAGCCTGTAAACACAGCACTCCCTATTCGGCCTGCAGCGTTTCCCCCTCGCGCATGCTCAAGAAGCTCCTGTGCACAGGCGCCCAGAAGCCTGTAAACACAGCACTCCCTGTCGGCACAGCGCCCCGCACATGCCCAGCTCCTGTGCGCAGGCGCAGAAGCCTGTAAACACAGCACTCCTATTCGGCCACACGCGTTTCCCCCCGCGCATGCTCAGAAGCTCCCTGTGCACAGGCGCCGAAGCCTGTAAACACAACACTCCTATTCGACGCAGGGAGGTGTGCTAGGCGCAGCGTCAGAGCACACAAGGCCCAAAAGCGGAACATCAGCTGGGCCTTGCCTGGCGCGGGGGCGGGGGAATGCGCCCTTTACCCAGATGGTGCCCCACGCAGCGGCATCCCTTTGCCTACCGGTAGGACCGCCCCTGATGACAGAACTAGGAAAAGAACAATCATTGCAAGTTCAAATGGCCTTTTCCTTGCATTCTGGCCAAAGGAATTGAATTTTTACAACAGTTACTTTTGTATATATCTACTCATGACCTTCTGTAAGCCAGACTAGTCAAATGTGGGCTAGAGCAAAACTACCGTCCAGGTGGATCTGTGATTGGTTAAGTGAATGAACCCAGGGGCTGATTCTCTCTCCCCAGGGCTTCCTCCTCTTCGTCCCGGAAAGAAGTGACGAGCAGAGTGCCATCTGCAGGGTTCCCTCCTGGGCATCCCGGTCCTGCTCAGGATCTTGATTCATGACTTAGATCAGTGTTTCCCAACCAGTGTGCCGGGGCACACTAGTGTGCCAAGTAGAGACCTCCTCTTGCCTCCTGGGGGTTCTGTGTGGGGCGTTTTGGCCCAGTTCTATCATTGGTGGGGTTCAGAATGCTCTTTGATTGCAGGGAACTATAAATCCCAGCAACTACAACTCCCAAATGTCAAGGTCTATTTCCCCTGAACTCCATCTGCGTTCATATTTGGGCATATTGAGTATTCATGCCAAGTTTGGTCCAACATTGTTTCAGTCCACAGTGCTCTCTGGATAAAGGTGAACTACAACTCAAAACTCAAGGTCAATGCCTACCAAACTCTTATAGTATTTTCTCTTGGTTATGGGAGTTCTGTGTGGGAAGTTTGATTCCATTCCATCATTGGTGCAAGAGTTCAGAGTGCTCTTTGATTGGGTGAACTATAACTCCCAGCTGTTGAGCAAGACCTTCGTGTGTGTCTTTCTGCCATTCCTGACAGGATATCTATGTTGAGTTCATTGAAACAGGCCCAGGTTTCACACCAGGTGTATAAATAC
>JARBWK010000015.1:781580-836844 GCA_030556195.1 Anolis apletophallus | reverse complement strand
AGACTAGGCCACAACCTGATTTGGCAGTAAGGCTTCCTCTACTTGATTTCCCAGACTAGGCCACAACCTGATTTGCCAGTAAGGCTTTCTCAACTTCATTTTCCTGACAAGGTCCACAACAATGACAGAACAAGACCAAACTTGGCCCACAGACCCCCTAAGATGCACTCTACATCTTGGTGCAGTTTGAGGTAGGATGCACCATGGATGACGGAAATTGCAGTACTTTAACTCGCTTAGAGCACAGCAGCCTGCACCAATGACGAATCAGGACCACACTTGCTACACAGAGGCCCAATGCAAGACCAAGCTTGACACACAGTGCCCCTATGACCCACTCGACATTCTACTGCCGTATGGAGAAGAGTGGGACTTGAGGTACCTCCATGGATTATGGGATTTGTACTTTCAAAGCCTTCATTTCCCACAGAACACTGCAGTCCTGAACAAAGACCCAAAAAGACTACAGTTGGCCCCCTGTGCCCCCATGGCCCAGTCTCCATCCTTCTACAGTTTACAGGAAGGTGGACCATGGATGATGGGACTTGAAGTACCAAAGACCAACCTTGGCACACAATGCCTTTCTCAAATAACCCGGGCACCGCCGGGTCCCCAAGCTAGTAATATAATATCTGTGAAGTTGTGGTTGTGTGCCTTCAAATGGTTGATGATGTATATCAGGCATGGGCAAACTTCAGCCCCCCAGGGGTTTTGGACTTCAGCTCCCACAATTCCTAACAGCCCCCCCCCCCCCCCCCTTCAGCCGCTTAAGCTCATGAGAAGTGTTCCTCCCTTTTAGGCCCTCCCCCCTCCTCCGGCCAAGGCTTCAAAGGCATCCAGATTACGCCCGCCCGTTTGCTGATTTGTTGCGGCAGGCACATTATTTTGCCATGATGCCGTGACTTGACAGTTTCTCGTTTGACACGCTGTGGCAGGTGGGGATTAACCTCTGTCACCCCAAAAGTCTAAATGGCAGTCCAACAAACGCATGCCAAAGAAGGACATCCTTCGGTTGGAGTACCGTCTCATAACAAATCACTGACGTCGGTAACAATGTGCACACACACATTCTTTTGTGTAGGAAACAAATAACATTGCAAATCCAACTTTTCATTTTTCACTTGCAAGACCATATTATTTGACTTTTTCCACCTGTGTGCCATATTTTGGCACGTGTTTACAACTAGTCATGGACCTAAATACCCCAAAGCCGGCACGGGCAAACTTCGGTCCTCCAAGTGTTTTGGACTCCAACTCTCACAATTTAGGAACAGCTATGGATGATTCCTTATTGGTAAAAGTGTGACTTCTTAATATGACAGACAAGGGCGGTCTAAGGTAATTTTAAATAGTAAGCGAACATTATTTTGGCGCCTCCACAAAAACATTATTTTGGCGCCCCCCCCTCCGCGTATGCCCAGAAGCTCCTGTGCGCAGGCGCAGAAGCCTGTAAACACAGCACTCCCTATTCAGCAGCCCCCCCCCGCATGCCCAGAAGCTCCTGTGCGCAGGCGCAGAAGCCTGTAAACACAGCACTCCCTATTCGGCAGCCCCCCCCCGCATGCCCAGAAGCTCCTGTCCGCAGGCGCAGAAGCCTGTAAACACAGCACTCCCTATTCGCACGCAGCGCACCTCCCCTCCGCGCATGCTCAGAAGCTCCTGTGCACAGGCGCAGAAGCCTGTAAACACAGCACTCCTATTCGCACGCGCCCCGCACATGCCCAGAAGCTCCTGTGCGCAGGCACAGAAGCCTGTAAACACAGCACTCCCTAGTCGGCACACGCTTTTCCCCCTCCGCGCATGCTCAGAAGCTCCTGTGCACAGGCGCAGAAGCCTGTAAACACAGCACTCCCTATTCGGGCACGCGCCCCCCGCACATGCCCAGAAGCTCCTGTGCGCAGGCGCAGAAGCCTGTAAACACAGCACTCCCGATTCGGCACACGCGTTTCCCCCTCCGCGCATGCTCAGAAGCTCCTGTGCACAGGCGCAGAAGCCTGTAAACACAGCACTCCCTATTCGGCACGCGCCCCCCCCCCCGCACATGCCCAGAAGCTCCTGTGCGCAGGCGCAGAAGCCTGTAAACACAGCACTCCCTATTCGGCACACGCGTTTCCCCCTCCGCGCATGCTCAGAAGCTCCTGTGCACAGGCGCAGAAGCCTGTAAACACAGCACTCCCTATTCGGCACGCGCCCCCCGCACATGCCCAGAAGCTCCTGTGCGCAGGCGCAGAAGCCTGTAAACACAGCACTCCCTATTCGGCACACGCGTTTCCCCCTCCGCGCATGCTCAGAAGCTCCTGTGCACAGGCGCAGAAGCCTGTAAACACAGCACTCCCTATTCGGCACGCGCCCCCCGCACATGCCCAGAAGCTCCTGTGCGCAGGCGCAGAAGCCTGTAAACACAGCACTCCCTATTCGGCACGCGCGTTTCCCCCTCCGCGCATGCTCAGAAGCTCCTGTGCACAGGCGCAGAAGCCTGTAAACACAGCACTCCCTATTCGGCACGCAGGGAGGTGTGCTACGGCGCAGCGTCAGAGCACACAAGGCCCAAAAGCGGAACATCAGCTGGACGCTGCCTGGCGGGCGGGGGAATGCGCCCTTTACCCAGATGGTGCCCCACGCAGCGGCATCCTTTGCCTACCGGTAGGACCGCCCCTGATGACAGAACTAGGAAAAGAACAATCATTGCAAGTTCAAATGGCCTTTTCCTTGCATTCTGGCCAAAGGGGTGAATTTTACAACAGTTACTTTTGCTTATATATCTACTCATGACCTTCTGGCAAACGAACTAGTCAAATGTGGGCTAGGCAAAACTACCGTCAGGTGGATCTGTGATTGGTTAAGTGAATGAACCCAGGGGCTGATTCTCTCTCCCCAAGGCTTCCTCCTCTTCGTCCCGGAAAGAAGTGACGAGCAGAGTGCCATCTGCAGGGTTCCCTCCTGGGCATCCCGGTCCTGCTCAGGATCTTGATTCATGACTTAGATCAGTGTTTCCCAACCAGTGTGCCGGGGCACACTAGTGTGCCGTGAGCGATCATCAGGTGTGCCGTGGGAAATTGGAACCTCCAGGAGGGGGGGGGGGGGGAGTCTAGTGAGTTGAAGTATAAAAACCCTAAGAAACCTACCTTGATAAAGGCACAAAATTACAAACACCACCCCCCTCCTCCACACCCGTTGTCTACTTGGTCCCTCCCTCTCCGTGCATTGGGAAGGCCCGCTTCCCTTTCCCCAAGTAGAGACCTCCTCTTGCCTCCTGGGGGTTCTGTGTGGGGCGTTTGGCCCAGTTCTATCATTGGTGGGGTTCAGAATGCTCTTTGATTGCAGGGGAACTATAAATCCCAGCAATTACAACTCCCAAATGTCAAGGTCTATTTCCCCTGAACTCCATCTGCGTTCATATTTGGGAATATTGAGTATTCGTGCCAAGTTTGGTCCTGATCCAACATTGTTTCAGTCCACAGCGCTCTCTGGATATAGGTGAACTACAACTCCAAAACTCAAGGTCAATGCCTACCAAACTCTTATAGTATTTTCTCTTGGTTATGGGAGTTCTGTGTGGGAAGTTTGATTCCATTCCATCATTGGTGCAAGAGTTCAGAGTGCTCTTTGATTGCGGGTGAACTATAACTCCCAGCTGTTGAGCAAGACCTTCGTGTGTGTCTTTCTGCCATTCCTGACAGGATATCTATGTTGAGTTCATTGAAACAGGCCCAGGTTTCACACTGAGTGTATAAATACATTTAAAACATATTAACTATATGTATGACTGTGTTAGAGTGTCATTTTGTGTCATTTTGGTTGGTGGTGTGCCCCAGGATTTTGTAAAAGTAAAAAATGTGCCATGGCTCAAAAAAGGTTGGGAAACACTGACTTAGATGAAGGGTGAGAAGGCCGGATCATCAAGTTTGCAGGCGGGACCAAATGGGGAGGGAGAGCCAAGGCTCCAGGAGACAGGAGCAGAACTCAAAGGGATCTCCACAGATGGGAGAGATGAGGGGCCAAAACTCACACAATGAAGTTCAATGGGGACAAAGGCAAGACACTCCACTGAGGCAGAAAAAAGGAAATGCAAAGAGACAGAATTGGGGGACGATACCTGGCTCAAGAGCAGGACGTGTGGAAAAGACCTTGGAGTCCTTGTGGACAGGAAGGTGAACGTGAGCCAACAACGTGATGCAGTGGCAAAAAAAAAAAGCCAATGGGATTTTGGCCTCCCATCAAGAGGAGCCTAGTGCCTAGGTCCAGGGAAGTCATGCTCCCCATGCTCTATTCTGCCTTGAATCAGACCACACCTGGAACCACACTGTCTCCAATTCTGGGCACCACAATTGAAGGGAGATGTTGACAAGGTGGAAGGTGTCCAGAGGAGGGTGACTCAAAGGATCAAGGCTCTGGAGAACAAGCCCTATGAGGAGCGGCTTAAAGAGCTGGGCATGTTTAGCCTTCAGAAGAGAAGGCTGAGAGGAGACATGATGAAGGCCATGTATCAAGATGTGAGAGGAAGTCCTAGGGAGGAGGGAGCAGGCTTCCTTTCTTCTGCCCTGGAAACTAGGACGCAATGGAACAATGGCTTCAAACTACAAGAAAGGAGATTCCACCTGAACACGAGGAAGAACTTCCTGACTGTGAGAGCCGTTCAGAAGTGGAACTCTCTGCCCCAGAGTGTGGTGGAGGCTCCTCCTTTGGAGGTTTTTAAACAGAGGCTGGATGGCCATCTGTCGGGGATGCTTTGAGGGCGATTCTCCTGCTTCTTGGCAGAATGGGGTTGGACTGGATGGCCCACGAGGTCTCTTCCAACTCTAGGATTCTAGGATTCTACTCGCCTTCGTGTTTTGGATCTGCTAGGTGGGCAGACGCTGAGCTCACCCTGACTGCCAACCTTTTGATCAGCAAGGTTTTCTAGAGCTGGAGGTTTAACCCGCTGTGCTAGAGCCCGGCCCTGCCTGGATTAGACAAACGGAAACAGCCCACCCAGCTACCTGTACGACCGGTGTGACCATGGTAGGTGACGACCCCGGACAGAGAGCCCTCCATGATGCGGGAGGGACCGGAGAGTTGACACATGGACGGGGTCATTTACCTTCAGCAGCCAATCAGAACCCAGGACTTGACCCTGGCCCACAAACCCGGGCATCCGCCATTGGAAGATGGTTTGAGCCGGCCCATCTTTGGAGGTTCTATGCCGGCATTGGACATTTAGGAGATCCTGTCAGCCGCCCGAATCCCCCCTCCCCGCCGAAGAGGTCTTGAGAGGGGAGTAGGATGGCTGGTCGAGGGCCTTTCGAACATGGCGACTGGCCTTGCAAACGCTGGAGAGGACCGGATGTCTTCTCCAGCCGAAGACCGGAAATCGACAGCGACCTCCCACCGGAAATCGTGTCATCGACCCAGAAAGCGGAAACGACGGCGGAAGGGAAAGAGTCGCCAAGAGCGAACTTCCGGCCGCACCAAAGAGCAGCGAGGAAACAACCAGAACTCCCAGTCTAGGACCGGATCAACGTTGCATCGCGAGCACAGAGCTCCCAAGACTGTTGGGAATGTTAACGGTCGCCAATGGCAGAAGAGGCCTAGAGTGTTCAGTTCGGGAACACCGAGGACGTTTCATCCGAGGACATTCTGGAGCTCAAACCATAGAGCTCCGAAACGTCCCTTGGAGAACCGCCAGCCCTCGAGTCAGGTCGCCGGACTGGTCAAGGGACACAGGGCTCTAGGGCCGGAGATGATCTCCTTCTCCTTCCCAACCTTGTGATCCTACAAGGCCCCTTGGGAGCCCCGCGGCTACCCCCCTTCAATGGTCAACAACTGCCGCCATAGTCTGCATGGGACCCTATGCTCCTTTCCTTATTTATGCGCTAACCCTGTCCTGTTTTTTCCTGTAATGTCTGTTCTTGTATTGTTGCTGTGTTACGAATCAAACTGTTGCTGTGTTATGAATCCTGTTACATGAAGGCCAGCGCGGTCAAGTCAGATATGGCGATGCTCTCTCGGAGCCCTTTCTAATAACTAATGGAGTGAAACAAGGTTGTGTTTTTGCACCAACCCTCTTTACAACCTCCTTCAGCATGATGCTCCAAAGGGCTACGGCAGACCTTGAAGAAGAAGACGGCATTTATATACGCTATATATTTTTGCTGATGATGCTGCCCTTGTCGCCCATTCAGAAGCAGCCCTGCAGTGCCTGACATCCTGCTTTGCAGCAGCTGCAGAGCTGTTTGGGCTGGAAGTCAGCCTGAAGGAAACGGAAGTCCTCTACCAGCCCACACCACAGGAAGAACACCATCATCCCCACGTCAGCATAGGCACATCTGTGCTGAAGTCCGTTCAGCAGTTCACCTTCCCTGGGAAGCATCATCTCTTCAGACGCCAAGATTGACAAAGAGATAGATCACAGATTAGCAAAGGCATAGAGTGCATTTGGAGGGCTTCACAAAAGAGTCTGGAGCAACAAGCACCTGAGGCAAAGCACCAAAATCAGTGTGTACAGAGCTATCATACTGTCCATCCTCCTCTATGGGTCCGAAACATGGGGCACCTATCGCCAACACCTGCGACTCCTTGAACGCTTTCAATCAGCGCTGTCTTCGTACAATCCTTAATATACACTGGACTGACTATGTGACTAATGTCGCTGTCCTTGAGCAAGCAGGGGTCACCAGCATTGAGGCCATGCTATTGAGAACTCAGCTGCTCTGGGCAGGGCACGTCTCTAGGATGGAGGACCACCGCCTCCCAAAGATACTACTCTATGGTGAACTCACCACGGGTCAGCGCAAGACAGGTGCCCCCAAAAAGAGATATAAGGACTCCCTGAAACAACATCCCAGGCTCGGCCAGATTGATCACCAACAATGGTCCACCCTGGCCTCACATCGGGAGGCGTGGAGACGCACTATCCACAATGCTGTGGGCTCTTTCGAGAAGACACGTCGAATGAGTCTCGAAGAGAAACGACAACGCAGAAAGAACTGCCACTTGGAAACAACATCACCCAAGGAGACTTTCTGCTGTGCTTTCTGCAACCAAACTTGCCTATCTCAGATTGGCCTTTTTAGTCATCAGCGCGCTTGTAAAAAGCGTGGGATGAGTCCTTCCTGAATCTTCGTTCGCGAAGTAATGCCGAGAAAGAGAGAGATGAATCAAACTGTAAAGCGCTCTGAGCCTCCGGGGAGTGGCGGTATAAAAAAGTTTGAAACGTAAGAACTCCTCCCTAGAAGGGAAGAGGCCTTCTTTTGCTGTCTGTTCCACACTCTTGGGAAGGAGAAAGGCGCCTCTCTGTGGAGGTTGTGCCCAAGCACGGGGGGCTGCCATCGAAAAGTCCCTGCCTCCTCCATGGGAAGCAGTCTGGTTTCTTAAAGGGGGTGGGCCTTGAAACCAGGCTTTCGGGGCCTGAACGGTGATGTGGGGGGATGACATTTGGTTAGATAACCAGACCCCAGGCTATTTAAAGATTTCCAAGCGCTGCAGATTGAAACAAGAATGGAATTGGCACCCATTGAAAGCCTTTCCCCCCAAGGATCCTTGCTCAGTTTCCACCAGATGTCGTGGAGAAGCGAAAACAAATGGAGAAAGTGGGGTAAGAGGCAGTGGGCGGGGAAAGCGGCAGCTGCCACCTTTGAAAGGCAAATGCGTTCGCTCTCCTTTGACAGTCGGGAGCTGGCTCAGCAGTTCACATGGCTGCTATGTACATAATATTGGTGTTCCAGCAAAATCAAGGTGACGCGCAGGAAACTGAGGAGGCAGGCCGAGAAAGGAGTCCTGAGGTGTGGAAATACACAGGGAAGGAAGGCTTTCTCTGGAGGAGGAGCAGGAGGGCTCGCTTGTGGGCCTAGTCATTCATTGGTGAGATTAGATTCCTTACATTTTATAAACAGGCCTGATACCTGGCTTGCTGCGAGTTTCCCGGGCTGTCTGGCCATGTTCCAGAACCTCTGAGGATGCCTTTAGCCACAGATGTGGGCGAAACATCAGGAGAGAATGCTTCTGGAACATGGCCAGGCAGCCCATCTCATAAACTCTGTGTGGCGGCGCTATGTGATCAGCCAGTAATGCTTTCTGCATGGATCTTCTTTTGGAAATGGTTCTCGCTGAGGCCTTCAAAGATGCAACAGGTGGCAGGAAGTCTTGGCCGCAGGCGTGCTGCCCAACATTTACACATGAGCACGCTTGTGGTTTCAAAAGAACCCTTACGCTGAGACTTCCCAGTAAGAACACACACACATCCTGGCCTGATCTAGTTAGTTTTGAAATAGTCATTGACTCGAATTAGCTTTGGGTTGGCCGTGAAGATGGTGGTCAAGTTGATTTCAGTGTGAAATTGACATTTTGTGTCATAATGTATTCATGTTAGTAAACAGAAATATATGGGTGACATTAAACTGAAATCTATGTATATAATAAAAGTCAATGTTTGCGACGGTGCGGTGGTGCGGAGGGAGGAACCAGCGTTTCGATTGGTTGCCACTGTAGGATTATTTGCTAAAGGACACTGATTGGCCAGCCTCAGAACTCCCAACACTGTAAGGCACCAGACAGAGGGCATTGGTTGCCACTAAGAGACAATTTGCATAAAGGACTCCGATTGGCCAGCAAAACAGAATGCACCTGCATGCTTGAGTTAGCCAAATGACAGGTTTTTTTCGGTTGGAAATGGAATGTTCATTTTCTGGGAGGTGCGAAGGTGCCAAGGAATATGCGACAGCGTTTCGATAGGTTGCCACTATGGGATTATTTGCATAAAGGACTCTGATTGGCCAGCCTCAGAACTCCAACATTCTACAGCCCCAGACAGAGGGGATTGGTTGCCACTAAAATGGTATTTGCATAAAGGACTCCGATTGGCCATCCACATTCCAACATTCTAAGGTGACACAGAGAGAAAAGGAAAGGCTCTCAGGCAGTCAGACACTGCGCCCCACAGCAGTGATGGATCAGGACCAAACTTGCGTCACAATGCAACCCTCACCCAATGACCAATACAGACCAAAATTAGCACACAGAGCCCCTTGACCCACTCCACACCCTGGTGCTGTTTCAAGGAGGATGGACCACAGATGATGGGACTTGAAATACCTTCACTCACCTTCCGAGACCGCTGCAACCCTCATCCAGAGAATGACCAAGACCAAATGTGACACACGGAGCCCCCATGACCCACTCTACATCCTGATGCTGTTTGGAGGGGGATGGACCGTGGCCAATGGGACTTGCAGTACCTTCACTAAGTTCCTGAGACCACTGTCAGCCACATTAACATCTGATAAGGACCAACCTTGGCACACAATGCCTTCCTCAAATAACCCGGGCACCGCCGGGTCCCCAAGCTAGAACTTGCATTTTGGAGCAAGTAAAATCTTTCTGATTTTGGCTCAAGATGATCTCTGAACATAAGAACATAAGAACATAAGAAGAGCCATGCTGAATCGGACCTCAGCCCATCTAGTCCAGCATTCTGTATCACACAGTGGCCCACCAGTTGTAGACGGGGATCTCGAGCAGAAGGGAGGGCAAAACCCTGACCTGCTCCCGACCCCCCACAACCAGTACCCAGGGAAATCCTGCCTACCTCAACCAACTCCGAGGTGGCACTGAAGGTAGCCGCTTAATCCCATGTTGAGTAATAATCACATTAATTGGGGTATTTTACTTGATCAATGTATTTCATTTTACAAAAGGGAAAAAAACCCTCAGGTAATGAACTTGTGCTGGCAATCAGGTAAAGCTGCTGTTTATGTCAGAGCGCTTCCAGAAAACTCATTTTGGCAAGTGGTGACAATCCTGCCTGGATCCTGACGCAAGGCACGTTATTAATTGTGCTTTTTCCCCGGAGGAAGCCAATTTGAGTTCCTTTCTCACACTTTTAAAAAAGATACAGAGTGCTGCCTCTTCTCACATGGGTGCATCTATACCCACCCAGCGCATGCCTCCTCTGCGAAGAAGGCCTAATGTGCTGGGAAGAAGGCGCTGGCATGGAAAGGGCGAGCCAGGCCTCTTTTGGGAAGCAAGACTGCGCCTGACAATGACATCATGTTGCAATCATTATCTGCCTCTGGCTGCTGACCTTCTGCTCAAAGGCCTTCTGCGCTTTGGAGTGCCCTTTCCCTTGGGCCGATCGCTTGGTGCGCTCCCTTTACCAAGAATGCCCTCCGTCGACTCAAGCTTTCCAAACGCAAATGGCTACTACTCCTGTTGGAAGAATACATCATCCCGAGGAGCACCGTCACACATAATTCATTAGCAGAAGAGGGAGTGAGTCTGGATGGGAAAGAGAGTGCGTGCCTGCGTGAACGAGAGCCCCTCTTAGGCTGAGGAGTATATAGTTTACGCTGCTTCCTATTTGTCTAGAAAATGGCTTTGCTCTCTAGCGAGCACAGAGTGCTTCAGGTCCCCCCTCTGCCTGTCTGAGTGAAAGAAGCAGCGCACAGGAACATCGTTTGTAGGAAGCTTGAAGCCAGAGAGTGCCGCGAAAGGGTAGGGAATGTTCCCTCCGAGGCTTGAATGTCCCTTGCAAGAAGGGCTTCAGGAAATGACTGTATTGGGTGTGGAGGCAAAAGCAGCTTTAACACATGCGCTGCCTGCCTGCCTGCTTGGAAAAAAGTCCTAAGACGAGTCTCCTAGAACAGTGTTTCCCAACCTTTTTTGAGCCGCAGCACATTTTTTACATTTCCAAAATCCTGGGGCACACCACCAACCAAAATGACACAAAATGACACTCTAACACAGTCATACATATAGTTAATATGTTTTTTAATGTATTTATATACTCAGTGTGAAGCCTGGACCTGTTTCGATGAACACAAGATAGATATCCTGGCAGGAATGGCAGAAAGACACAAACTTCCCACACAGAACTCCCACAACCAAGAGAAAATACTATAAGTGTTTGGTGGGAATTGACCTTGGGTTTTGGAGTCGTAGTTTACTATATCCAGAGAGCACTGTGGACTGAAACAATGTTGGATCAGGACCAAACTTGGCATGAATATTCAATATGTCCGAATGTGAACACAGGGGAAAATAGACCTTGACATTTGGGAGTTAACAGTTTCTGGGATTTATAGTTCACATACAATCAAAGAGCATTCTAAAACCCGAGACAAGACCTGCTCCCCTTCCTTTTTCTCATCCTCCCGTCATGTGGGGGGTGGGGGTGGCGTGTAGCACCACACGTGCTTCCCGTCTGTTATTTTATTTGGGGCTCCTCCGCTGCGCTACAAAATGCCGCCGGCGAGAGCGCAACGAGAGGAACCGCCTCGCCCCTTCCTCGCCTCGTCCTATCAGAAAGCAGGAAGCGCCGGCAGAAGAGCACAGCCAACTGCTGCCACTCAAAGCGGGTCTTGCCCTGCCCCTTCGCTCCCTCCGCCTGCGCACACTTGACTATCCCCAGCCCTCGCGCCGCCGCCTCCTCCTTCGCGCTTACCAGCCTATAGCCAGCCACCAATGGCTCCTGCAGCAGCCGTGACGAGACTCCTTCGCCTCGCGCTCTTCCAGGCTGCCGCCCTTCCCTTCGGCCTACGTCCTAGCAATCTTTAAACCAAGGCCTTAGACTATCGCTTGCGCTCGGCACTAAGAAGGGGAAGTAAACAAGATTTGCATAAGGGGAGGGGGGGCCTCGGGGAAAGGCGTGATGTGCACCTTTTACTTCCCTCCTTGCGCACGCCAGAGTGCGCACTCGCAAAGCAAGCTGGGAGGTTCCAATTTCCCAAGGCACACCTGAGGATCGCTCACGGCACACTAGTGTGCCGTGTCGCACCGGTTGGGAAACACTGTCCTAGAAGATGAAAGGACTCGTGCCCGGCACTGATGCAATCCCCATTGAGATACACAGGCCTCCTGGATAAATAATCATGAGCGCCTCTGCTTTGAAGAAGCCTCCCTGGCAATTAAAGGGGGGGGGGAGATTGCTTGCTTCAGGCGAAGGCGCGTAGAGCGTGGCCTTTTAGGCTCTTGCACTAAAAGACGCCTGAATAATACACAAGCTCCAAGTAGTTGTTTACAAGGGCTGTGTCCATTTCAGCCAGGCAACTATCTAATGGACTTCATCAGAGGCGCATTTGGGGATGTTGAAAGAAAACCCTAAGGCACAATTAACGTTGTTGTTGATAATTTCATAAGCGCATGCTGTAATGTCGCTCACCTTGAGTTCTGTGCCGTAGTAGACGCTGTCTTCCAAGTGGTGAATGACAAGGGGATCCATCTGATGAGTTCATGTGAGAAAAACCTTTGCGCTACAATTGCAAGCATCCCTTTGTTTACGTTTGAGGAGACTGGTGTCCCTCGTGTTCCGTTCTTGAGAGTATTCATCACCTGCAAACCATTTTTCCCTTCATATCTGTAGGCAGATTTTTGTGTGAATTTGGATAGATTTTGTCTCTGTCACTTGCGACAGCTCCATTGGTTTGCCATCTGTTCCTGGAGAGTTATTTCCCTCAAGTACTTTGGGAGTAGATTCCACTGCTCTTTCTAAAATGGTATGGGGTTTTTTTTTGGAAGGAATCACACCTTTTCATCTCTTTCCTATAGTTCTTCAGTTCACGGCTCCATCCTATGTTTTTATCCTGATCATATAATGCATTTCGAGGCCTGCTGTAGCCCGACTACGGCAGACCTCGATGAAGAAGACGGCATATATACACGCTATCGTACTGATGGTAGCTTGTTCAACTTAAGCCGTCTGAGGGCTCGCACTTAGACTCTAAACTATCTAGTCCGTGAGCTGCTTTTTGCTGACGATGCTGCCCTTGTTGCCCATTCAGAAGCAGCCCTGCAGTGCCTCACGTCCTGCTTTGCAGCAGCTGCAGAACTGTTTGGGCTGGAAGTCAGCCTGAAGAAAATGGAAGTCCTCTACCAGCCCGCACCACAGGAAGAACACCATCATCCCCACGTCAGCATAAGTCCATTCAGCAGTTCACTTACCTGGGAAGCATCATCTCTTCAGACGCCAAGATTGACAAAGAGATATATCACAGATTAGCAAAGGCATAGAGTGCGTTCGGAAGGCTTCACAAAAGAGTCTGGAGCAACAAGCACCTGAGGCAAAGCACCAAAACCAGTGTGTACAGAGCTATCATACTGTCTATTCTCCTCTATGGGTCTGAAATATGGGTCACCTACCGCCAACACCTACGACTCCTCGAATGCTTTCATCAGTGCTGCCTTCGCACAACCCTAAATATGCACTGGACCGACTATGTGACGAATGTTGCTGTCCTTGAGCAAGCAGGGGTCACCAGTGTTGAGGCCATGCTATTGAGAACACAGCTGTGCTGGGCAGGGCATATGGTCTCTAGGATGGAGGACCACCGCCTCCCAAAGATACTACTCTATGGTGAACTCGCCACGGGTCAGCGCAAGAGAGGCGCCCCAAAAAAGAGATATAAGGACTCCCTGAAACAACATCTCAGGCTCGGCCAGATTGATCACCAACAATGGTCCACCCTGGCCTCACATCGGGAGGCATGGAGACACACTATCCACAATGCTGCGGCCCCTTTCGAGAAGACACGCCGAACGGGTCTCGAAGAGAAACGACAATGCGGAAAGAACCGCAACTTGGAAACAACATCACCCAAGGAGACTTTCTGCTGTGCTTTCTGCAACAGAACTTGCCTATCTCAGATTGGCCTTTTTAGTCATCAACGCGCTTGTAAAAAGCGTGGGATGAGTCCTTCCTAAGAACCTTCATTCGCGAAGTAATGCCGAGAGAGATAATGCATTTGATTTCTCAGACCGTCTGATCTTGCGGAAGAGTTTTGTTTTCTCCTGTTTCTTTTCACTGGAGATGATAATACTCTGTGCGTGTTTTCCTGGTATCAGAGTTTTGCTGTCATTGTAGACGCGGAACATCCTTGGCCTCCTCCTCCTCCTCTCAGCGCTCTGCTTGATTTCTGTGCCGGCCTTTCCAGGCCAACGTTGGTGTGATGTGGCATTGCCTCAAAGTGCGCACATCCAATTACAGAAGCAAGCACGAATATAACGGCATTGTACACCCAGAAAGACCTTATATGCATGCCAGGTTGACATCTCTTTAAAAAAGAGCACCTCAAAAACATTCCTTATGAGGTTGTTACGGGTCAGTGGCAGTCGCATACATTTTCCTTCCCGATTTCCCAGGTTCGGGCCTCAAAAGGAGAATGCAAAGGGACCAAACTTGTCCTCTCCCCCCTCTCTCTCCTCGTTTTCTCTCTCCTGAATTGTCTATATTGACTCATTTTATTATGGAGAGCACAGATGGGGTTGGTTAAATGCTTAACATCAACTCCTTAAAAATCAATTGGATGTGTTATGTAAATACGGCCTATCGGTTGACGGTGTGTGCCAACCAGCCTGCGATGACTCTTCAGTTTGGGCTTGGATTCCACATGCTGTTCCTTTTTTTCCCCTCCTGGGCCAGAAACAAATGCTTGACCAGATTCCCATCTTTTTCAGCCTGGTTACAATTACTGCGTGTTCTTCCCCATTCAGGAGTATTTACAGTTTGCGAAATGCAGTTGCTAAGCTACAGCTCCGAGTGCAATTGTTCAGGCATTTCAAACGCCTGTTTCCAAAGGACGCTTGGATATTGCTTTTAAAAAATGCACAAAGAGCCGGGACGTCTTTTGCACCATTTGAAACTGGAAGGATAATTATTATTTGGTGCCTGAAATGGTAGAGTCCTTGAACACAGACCGTAGAAGACACAACTGAACCAGCAGCAGCAGCAGAAGAAGAACACACAGCAAAAGAAACGTATTCAAAACGTCCTTCCTATCCTGCATTTCTCCCAAGAAGGTTATATTTGAATCACAAACACTAAAGCAGTGTTTCCAACCTTTTGAGCCGCGGCACATTCTTTACATTTCCAAAATCCTGGGGCACACCACCAACCAAAATGACACAAAATGACACTCTCACACAGTCATACATATAGTTAATATGTTTTTAAATGTATTTATACTCTCAGCGTGAAACCTGGGCCTGTTTCGATGAACACAACCTAGATATACTGGCAGGAATGGCAGAAAGACACAAACTTCCCACACAGAACTCCCATAACCAAGAGAAAATGCTATAAGAGTTTGGTGGGCATTGACCTTGAGTTTTGGAGTTGTAGTTCACCTATATCCAGAGAGCAAACAATGTTGGATCAGGACCAAACTTGGCATGAATACTCAATATGCCCAAATATGAACACAGATGGAGTTCAGGGGAAATAGACCTTGACATTTGGGAGTTGTAGTTGCTGGGATTTATAGTTCCCCTGCAATCAAAGAGCATTCTGAACCCCACCAACGATAGAACTGGGCCAAACTTCCCACACAGAACCCCCAGGAGGCAAGAGGACGTCTCTACTTGGGGAATGGGAGGCGGGCCTTCCCAATGCATGGAGAGGGAGAGACCAAGTAGGCAACGGGTGGGAGGGGGGGTGGTTGCAATTTTGTGCCTTTATCGAGGTAGGTTTCTTAGGGTTTTTAAACGGGTGAGGAGAGGGGGGGTGGGTGGTTGTAATTTTGTGCCTTTATCGAGGTAGGTTGCTTAGGGTTTTTATACTTCAACACACTAGACTCTCCCCCCCCCCCCCCCTTCCTGGAGGTTTCAATTTCCCACGGCACACCTGATGATCGCTCACGGCACACTAGTGTGCCCTAGCACACTGGTTGGGAAACACTGCACTAAAGAATGCTCAAACATTTGTACGGTGGCCCTTATTTCACATGCCAGGAAGGTAATGCTCAAGTTCCTGCAAGGTAGACTCCAGCGAGACCTGGAGCGAGAGTTGCCAGGTGTACAAGCGGAGGAATGAGAGAACCAGTGGCCAAGATCCAGGTGCTGGCTCATGGAGGAAGGCAGGAAGGTTTCAGAAAAAGATCCATTTCTGTTATATTGACTACTAGCTTGGGGACCCGGCCCTGCCCGGGTAATTTGAGAAAGGCATTGTGTGCCAAGGTTGGTCCTTATCAGATGTTTACGTGGCTTGCAGTGGTCTCAGGAAGTTAGTGAAGGTACTGCAAGTCCCATCGGCCATGGTCCATCCCCCTCCCAACAGCACCAGGATGTAGAGTGGGTCATGTGGGCTCTGTGTGCCACGTTTGGTCTTGATCATTCATTGGATGAGGGTCGCAGCAGTCTCAAAAGGTGAGTGAAGGTACTTCAAGTCCCATCATCCATGGTCCATCCTCCTTCAAACGGCAGCAGGATGTAGAGTGTGTCATGAGGGCTCTGTGTGGCAAGTTTGGTCTGTATTGGCCATTGGATGAGGGTCACGGTGCTCTCAGGAAGTGAGTGAAGCCGTGGTCCGTCCTACACAAAACTGCACCAGGATGTAGAGTGGGTCATGAGGGCTCTGTGTGTCAGGTTTGGTCTTGATCAGTCATTGGATTAGGTTTGCAGCAGTCTTGGAAAATGAGTCCCATCATGCATGGTCTGCCCTCCTCCAAACTGCACCAGGATGTAAAGTGGGTCTTGGTGGCTCTGTGTGCCAAGTTTGGTCTTGATCAGTCATTGTTCTGTCATTGTTGGGAGCCACAAAGTGTTTTGGTCTGAAACTCCCACCATGGCTGACTGCTTCAGGCCTTTGCCTTATCCCCCTCTGTCAGTTTAGAGTGTCGGAATGTTCATGTTGGCTGGCCAATTAGAGGCGTTATGCAAATACTCCCTCACTGGCAACCAATCAGGTTGTCAGAATGTAGAGGCCGGGAGCCAATCAGAATGCTGCCACATACAAACAAACATACAAACATTCCGCTTTGATATGAACACTTGCTATATGTATGTTCCGAGTCTCTAATACTCTATATTATATTGTATATTTTCATACATCCTGTCGTTTCCTGTGTAGTTCAGAATCTGTATAAGGACCAAGTAGCAACAGTAAGAACTGACCACAGAACAACAGACTGGTTCAGGATTGGGAAAGGCGTACGGCAGGGTTGTAGACTCTCACCCAACCTATTCCACTTGTATGCAGAACACATCATGCAATGTGCGGGGTTTGACGAATGCAAAGCTGGGGTTAAAATTGCTCGAAGAAACACGAACAACCTGAAATATGCAGACGATACCATTTTGATGGCTGACAGGGAGGAGGAGCTGAGGAGCCTTCTCACCAAGGTGGAAGAAGAAAGGGCAAAAGCTGGGTTGCAGTTAAACATCCAAAAACCAAGACGATGGCAACAAGGCTGGGTGATCAGTGGCAAATAGAGGGAGAAAACATGGAGGCCGTGGCAGGGCTTGTAGACTGTAGACTGCAGCCAGGAAATCAGAAGACGTTTCCATCTTGGGCGGAGAGCAAGGACCAAATTGCTCCTCTGAGACATCGCTCTGGCAACGAAAGTCTGCATAGTTAAAGCAATGGTTTTGTTACAAGATTAAGCATTCAGGCCCCTAGCGTGAGTACGAAGAGCAGTTACGAGGCTTTTGTGCCCATAATGGGCATGGGAGTTGAAGTCGAAAACACCTGGAGGGAGGGCCGAAGTTTGCCCATGCCTGGTCCATATCATAACAACCATAACTTATTCCAGTGTCCAAACGTTACCAATGTATGGTTAATTTTACCTATATTGTAAAATAAGTAAGTTCAAGTTAATTGAACAAAGTAGAACCAGGGGCGGTCCTACCTATTCCGGGGTGTAAGCGGAAAAATTTTGCGCCCCCATTGGCTCGAGCGGGAGTCACGCTCTGGAGCCCAGTGCGCCTGCGCGCATCTCCGCGGAGGCGCACTGGCTCCAGAGCGTGCCTCCCGCTTTGGAGCCCAGTGTGCTGGCTGGGTTCTGTGCGCATTCATGGATCTGAGCGCATGCGCACTGGCTCCACAGCGGGAGGCACGCTCTGAGCCAGTGCGCATGTGGAGATTTTGCGCATGCGCGGCAGCTCCGACAGGCGCTGTAGCGCCTGTAGAAGCTTCTGCGCATGCGCAAAAATCTCCGCGCATGCGGAAGCACGGCTAGTGCGGCGTGGGCGGCAGGGCTGGCTGTAGAGCCCCGGCCTGCGTGGTGCAGGCGCCGGGGCTGGCTGTGGAGGCCCGGCCGGCGCAGCGGCGGGGTGACACGGCACAGCAGGCCGGCACAGCGGCGCCCCTCCCAGGTGGCGGCGCCCCTCCCAGGTGGTGGCGCCCTACGCGGCTGCGTAGTTGGCGTAACGCATAGACCGGCTCTGACTAGAACTAAAATCAACCTGTGTTGGATTCGGAATAATTGGATTCAGGCATGATGAAATCGCAGTTTGTCTAAAATTGGGTTGCAAGTGTTCAAGGTTGATGGTCTTGAATCCCTGTGGGCGGAGGTCAGGGAAGGCCAAGGGTGGGCCCAAAGCCCGTCACAGCAGCAGCAGTGTGAGCCGTGTAATTATAACCCACAGGTTGGGTGCTTAGCCACGGTTTAGTTCTACATTCCGCGCATGGGCTTGGGCTTACTCCTCCCACCGCTCCCCAGCAGTCCCACAAGCAGGAGATCGGAATATCACTTTGCTTCCAATCTCAAGTAATTGTGGCTTGTCATTTTCTTCAGAGCCACGCAGACTATGAATAGAAAACAGGAATTTGAGGTTAGGTTATTTACCTAAATCATTGTTAACTGATTAATCACAAGTCCTTGACGTGAAGTGCGGATGACTCCCTTCAGCTGTTGAGGCAGAAGCCAACCCTTCTGGTCCCCTCCCCAGGCACACGGAAGGAGGGAAAGCCCGGGTTGCATTCAGACCGTGCTAGACAACCTTGTCTCAGCATTGCAATTCAAGTAACTCGATTTTGCATCTTGCTCTGAATTTGCAAAATGCCTGACTGGATCATATTTTCTGTGCAACCTGAGCGCTAGAAATTATTGGAGGCATTTCTGGAGTCTTCTGCACAGTATGGCGCAAGGTGTTGGTCATGCTTTCTCGATTTCCCAAACTATTTATTTATCGTGTCAGAAGCAAGTTGAGGGTACAGTTATAATGTATTTTAAAACACACAAAGTTCAAGACTTAGTAAACACTAGCCGGGCTAAATTCTAAATACGCAAAACACAAACGTGCAAAGAACAAGTTAGATCAGTATCAAAAATCAAAGCTTATTATTTAAGCAATATATACAAATATAAGTAAGTGTGAACACTGTGTGGACAACGCCCAAAGTCCTACCGCAACGTGTCCCAAATGGGTCGAAAAAAGGTTCAGTAAGCAGTAAGAGTTCTTCTTAGATGTATGTTGAGCAAGAAGATCACTAATAGGATATAATCCAAAGATAAGGTATTTGTAATCCAAAGGATCCGATGATCCTGGTGTGGTATAGTTCCACAATGGATCCAAGGAGGCGGGTGTGTCCAAGAATCGCTCGCAGTCAGAGCTACTGGAAGCGGAGGAAAGCAGTATTTTCCTTCAAGCAAAGGAAAGGACTGTCAACTGGTGCTAGTAATCCCAGGCCAAAAGGGGGTCCGTTTCACCCATTGCGGGTTTTATCAAGGCGTCGTATTGGTTTTAATGCATTCCAGACTCTAAAGTGTAACATAACATAGATAAACATGTCATAACAATCAATTACTGCACAGATTAGCCCAAAGACATAATCATAATTAGATATATACATACACATACCGAACTGAGATGGTTCATGAGCATAACCCCAGACTGAGTAGCAGGGGTGACCAAAAGGTACTGATAAACACAAGGAGTAGATCTTTATAGAGGAGCTAAATGAGCTATGCAGAAAAATCAAATCAGCATTGCATTGATGCTGATTGGGTCGTTTAACCCTCTGGGCCATTTTGAATCCAGTTTTAGAATCCATTTACATTCGGCCCTTCTTAATTGAGTAGAGCTGTCTGAATGGATACTGGGAGTAATGCGCTCTAACACTCTGAGCTTTAAAGACGCAGCACTATGTTTCTCTTGAAGACAATGTCTGTAGAAAACCGAATCTGTCGCTTGGTTGGATATCTTTGAACAATGTTCCGGATATCTTTGAACAATGTTCCGTGAATTTGCGATGGCCACTGGTGAAGCTGTGAGAAGGTCCTCCATTGTGCATGTGGCATGGCTCAGACCGCATTGTAGTCCGTGGTTTTCTCGACTCTTGCTTGCTGAGGTGTTCCTGTGCGTATCTCTTCAGATCTTAAAAACTATTTCTTGATATAAGGCATTGGCATGCTGGCTGATATCCGAACAGAGGATGAGCCAGATATGTCACTGCCTTGGTCCTTTCATGATTGACTGCTACTTCCTGGTGGATATCAGTTGGTGCAATACCGGCTCAATAGTATAATTTCTCCAGTGGTGTGGGGCATAGATAGCCTGTGGTAATGCGGCATGTCTCATTACGAGCCACAGCCACTGTTTTAGCATGGTGAGATGTATTCCACGCTAGGCATGCGTACTCAGTGCAAGGGCAGGTGTCTTCACTGTGTCTTGGTTGTGATCCCCAGGTTGTGCCAGTCAGCTTTCGTATGATATTGTTTCTAGCGCCCACTTTTTGCTTGGTAGTCAAGCAGTGCTCCTTGTAGGTCAGAGGTATGTGGGTATGCTGCAATGCTCCAGTGGGATTCCTTCTCAAGTAATCGTCAGGGCTCGATATGCTTGTAGATATGCTTGTAGATGATTTCCCAAAGACAGTGTAGAAAAGTGTGAACAATATAATTTGTTGTTGTGATGATGTTGTTTTGCTTGTGTGAACCACCCTGAGCCTCTCCGGAAGGGTGGTATATAAATTGAAATAATAAATAAATAAATACTCCAACTCCCACCATTCCTCACAGCCGCAGGCCCTTTCCTTTCCCCCTCAGCCGCTTAAGCAGAAAAGGAAAGGGAAAAGGAGACGGAAAGGTTGTTAGGAATTGTGGGAGTTGGAGTCCAAAACACCTGGAGGGAGGGAGGTTTGCCCATGCCTGATGTAGACAAAAGAATATGGACACTCTGACACAGTAAAAAAGACGGAGATCCTGTGGCTGGGTCGTCCGGGTACGGGAGAGATCCGGCTCCCAACCCTGGACGGGGCGACGCTTCGCCCGTCTCCATCTGTCAAAAGTCTGGGAGTCACATTAGACTCCCAACTGTCGATGGAGAAGCATGTCTCCATCGTCAGTGGAGTAGCCTTCCACCACCTCAGGCAGGCGAGGAAGCTGGCTCCCTCCCTGTCCCGTCACGACCTAGCCAGTGGTCCAAGCCACGGTCATCTCTAGATTGGACTACTGTAATGCTCTCTACATTGGCCTTCCTTTGTCGGTGATCCGGAAGCTCAAGCTGGTGCAGAACGCTGCAGCTCGCCTTGTGGCAGGCCTTCCATCCTTAATTCACGTGGAGACATAATGCATTTGGACCATCCTGACCTTAAATAGGTTCCAGAGTTCATTGCACAAGTATGCCGTGGTTGGTAGACGTTTGAGGTTCCAAATATTCCCTGCAAGAAGAAGCCCCGAATGCCTTTGTCCTATTTTGTCAGTAATTAGCATGTTGTTCCCAACTCATTGGCTCAGGAGGCTGATCAACATGGGTTGTGGAGGCAGGGCTGCCCTGGGTGTTGCATGCCACTCAATTCAGTGTGAATCTGCTGTAATGAAATAGGGCACCGGGGAGTTCTTTGATCCAATTAGATCGCGTATTGTTCCTGCCTGCAACATTTCATGCGCTCGTCGCAGAACATTCTTCTCGCTGTTCCAGATGAACTCATACATTTGCTGATTTGAGATTTTGGAGGAGAGCACTTTGGAATTGAGCGTATTTGAGGGCTAGCAAATTGAAACTTAATCCAGACAAGACAGAGGTCCTCCTGGTCAGTCGCAAGGCTGAACAGGGCATAGGGTTACAGCCTGTGTTGGATGGGGTCACCCTCCCCCTGAAGACGCAGGTTCGCAGCTTGGGAGTGACCCTGGACTCATCACTGAGCCTGGAACAGGTCCCGGTGGCCAGGAGCTTTTGCACAGTTAAGACGCGTGCGCCAGCTGCGCCCATACCTTGGGAAGTCTGATCTGGCTACGGTGGTCCACGCTCTGGTCACATCCCGAATAGATTACTGCAATGCACTCTACGTGGGGCTGCCCTTGAAAACGGTTCGGAAACTCCAACTAGTCCAAAGGGCGGCAGCCAGGTTACTAACTGGAGCTACATACAGGGAGCATACCACCCCCCTGTTGTATCAGCTCCACTGGCTGCCTGTCCAATTCCGAGCCCAATTCAACGCGCTGGTTTCGACCTTTAAAGCTCGATACGGTTCGGGCCCAGCTTACCTGTCCGACGCATCGGCCGCTACGTCCCACCTCGTAATCTAAGGTCATCCGGGGAGGCCCTGCTCTCGCTCCCGCCTAATTCCCAGATGCAGTTGGTGGGGACGAGAGATAGGGCCTTCTCGGCGGTGGCCCCCCGCCTGTGGAATGCGCTCCCTATCGATGTACGATCCACCGCATCCCTCCTGGCATTCAGGAAAAAAGTAAAATCCTGGCTGTGGGACCAGGCGTTTGCTCACCAGCACTAGGCAGCATTTTAGGACTGGATTTTAAATAGAAAGTAGTTGAAGAGGACCAATGCTTTTATGGACTGAACATGGTTGTAATCTGGAATGAATGTGTATGATGCTAAGGCAACTGTTTTAATGTATTTTAATGTATCTTAACTGTTGAAGGGTTTTTTTGGGGTTTCATATTGTTATTATGTAGGCATCGAATTGTGCCGTACTGTAAGCCGCACTCCTGAAATAAATAAAATAAATAAATACATGCGTTCGTCAGGAAAGAGTCCTTCTTCCTTGGTGTGTATTTTGGAAATGGTAAATCCTTGCCTGGTTTATTCTTGCGTGCCAGGATGAGAAATTACTGGAGTGATCCGCAACAGGGGGGAAATTGTCTTGGTTCAAATGTCCCAAAGTCTTGCGAAGGAAAGGATTATTCTTTATTATTTTCTGCAAGAAAACTGTGTTTTGTGCAGAAGACCAAGTTTTTGCTTGGCACCTTGAATTCCCATGACCAACAGAAAATCCTGGAAGGGTTTGGTGAACATAGTTTGGGGAAAATAGACCTTGACATTTGGGAGTTGTAGTTGCTGGGATTTCTAGTTCACCTACAATCAAAGAGCATTCTGAACCCACCAATGCCTTGAAGGGACTCACTGGCACAAGCCTCCCTCCAGCCTTGCATGCTCTCCCGCGCCCGTGCATGTGCCCCGCGCTGCCATGTACCAAGCACACCTGCCCTCCCCTCCCTGATTGGAATCTCAGAAACAGCCCTCCGTTTGGCTGAAAGGCCATTCAATCACAGCAGGAGGGGGGCTTTTGGTGGGAGGATTTGCCGTCTGTTTCCAAAAAGGAAGAGGACAGGCGGGGAGATCTTCAGCCTTCTCTGCCAAAGGGGTTCCTTAGAACAGTGTTTTTCAACCTTTTTTGAGCCGCGGCACACTTTTTACATTTGCAAAATCCTGGGGCACACCACCAACCAAAATGACACTCTAACACAGTAATACATATAGTTAATATGTCTTAAAATGTATTTATACACTCAGTATGAAACCTTGGCCTGTTTCGATGAACTCAACTTAGAAATCCTGGCAGGAATGGCAGAAAGACACAAACTTCCCACACAGAACTCCCATAACCAAGAGAAAAATGCTATAAGAGTTTGGTGGGCATTGACCTTGAGTTTTGGAGTTGTAGTTCACCTATATCCAGGGAGCACTGTGGACTCAAACAATGTTGGACAAGAACAAAACCTGGCATGAATACTCAATATGCCCAAATATGAACGCAGATGGAGTTCGGGGGAAATAGACCCTGACATTTGGGAGTTGTAGTTGCTGGGATTTATAGTTCCCCTACAATCAAAGAGCATTTTGAACCCCACCAACGATAGAACTGGGCCAAACTTCCCACACAGAACCCCCAGGAGGCAAGAGGAGGTCTCTACTTGGGGAAAGGGAGGCGGGCCTTCCCAATGCACGGAGAGGGAGGGACCAAGTAGACAACGGGTGGGGAGGGGGGTGGTTGTAATTTTGTGCCTTTATCGAGGTAGGTTTCTTAGGGTTTTTAAACTTCAACACACTAGACTCCCCCCCCTTTTCCTGGAGGTTCCAATTTCCCAAGGCACACCTGATGATCGCTCGCGGCACACTAGTGTGCCCCGGCACACTGGTTGGGAAACACTGCCTTAGAACATCAGAAATATGTGTTTTCTTTTCGTGGTCAGCCGTGAATAGCACCTATGGTATTTCCTGCGCCCTGCGCAGACAGTTCGGAATCTTTAAAAAGTTAATATCACTTTAAACTGTAGCCCCGCCCACATCCCCTCGAGCATATATAGCCAGTGGGAGGGGCTGCCACCTCAGATCCTTTTTTCCGCCGCTGCTGCAACAGCTAGGAATCTTAACTCATATTTGACTAGCGTATAAGGACTACAAATTGTAAATTTCTAATATTCTTCATATTGGTGGTGTTTTGCCACCACCAATTATTAATTGTAATTATATTAATTATTCATCTTGGTGAAAATTAGTCATCACCATTTATTATTTATTATTAATTGTAATTATATTAATTATTCATCTTGGTGAAAAGTAGCCATCACCATTTATTATTTATTATTAATTAATTATTAGTTTTGATTAATCTTCTGATATTATTAATTACCTTTTGGAATTATTAATTATTACCTTTTGATAAGAGGTGATTTGTTACCACTTATTTTTACTGAAAATAATATTAATAAAATGTAACATATTAATATTTAATATTAACATTAAATAATGAAATTCGATATTCATCATATTGGTAGTTATATATTAACACCACCTGAGTTGACAGTTGGTGGCAGCAACGGTAAAAAGGCTGAAGAGAAGTGCTGCCAAAATGGCCGCCAACCTCCCCGGAATGCAGGAGCTCTGCAACGTCGAAGACTGAAGCATAGATGGGATAGCAACAGCTCCCCGGGCCACCACTTTAAAGAGCGCCTCTGTCCCACCTTCGGGTGTGCGACATGCAGCCAAAATGGCCGCCAACCTTCTTTGAGCCCATGTGTCTAGCAACATGGAGATTAGCGCCTCTGCTCCCTCCACCCTCGGGTGTGAAGCATGCGCGAGGCCGTCGGGGCTGGAGTTCCCCAATTGGTGCCTCTGATCCACTGGGATCATGCGCAAGACGGCTGGGACTGGAGTCCTTTCAAAGCGCCTCTGCCCCACCTTCCGGTGTGAGGCATGCGCGAGGGCAAACAGAAGAATCAAAGGCCCTCCGTTGAGCTCGAACCCGCCAAAGAGAAGCGCCTCCACATCGAATACATGGCTCCATCCAGCAGCCTCTCGCTGCTTTTGAAGTTGCTGCCGATATCGGCAGGGACAGGGTCTCCTGGTGCGGGGCCTGGATGCGCTTCTCATGGCCAGGGAGGGTCTCGGGCTTGAGCTCTCAAGATGGAGAGCGCCGGCATCAAGATACTGGCTGGCTACCTCGCTGGCCAGTCGAGCCCGACCTGAGCTGCCGAGGTGGAGAGCAGGCGCACAGGAGCGCCTCTCCCTGTTTTCGACGTCGGCATGGCCTGGCGGGGCCTGGTCGAGCCCCGACTTAAGCTGCCGAGATGGAGAGCGCACGCGCGCAGGAGCGCCTCTCCCTGTTTTCGGCGTCGGCATGGCTTGGCGGGGCCTAGTCGAGCCCGACCTGAGCTGCCGAGGTGGAGAGCACGCGCGCGCAGGAGCGCCTGAGCGAGCGATGGCTGAGCATGCAGCCTTCCGGCCCTTCCTCCTTTTTTCTCTTCCTCGCAGCATCGAGGGAGAGAAAGCCTTCGGGCCCTAGAGGACGCTCGGGCTCGAGAGCGATCTCCCTCGCAGCATGGAGGGAGAGGAGGAGAGCCCTCGATGACGCTAGGGCTCAAGAGCGCGCGCACACGCGCTCCCAACCTCCCTTGTAGCATCGAGGGAGAGAAAAAAGATCTTCAAGCAGTTTCCAAGCATGATTCAAAGGGCTTACTCGGTGCCAGCTGCTCCCTGTTGCGCTCTGGTGCTGGCAGGGAAGAGCAGACCCAGTGCTGGTAGGAAAGAGTCATAACCTTCTCTCGCCCCCTTGCTCAGCTCGAGAGGGTACTTCTGCCGATCCTCCTCCACGGCATTCTCTTGAGTGACGGTTGGGAAACACTGCCTTAGAACATCAGAAATATGTGTTTTCTAGTGGTCTTTGGCAACCCTCTGAAACCCTCTTGTGACCCCCCTCCCTCCCGATCCCCAGGTTGAGAAACACTGCGCAATAACCTACCAGCTGTTAGGAACTGTGGGAGTTGAGATCCAAAACACCTGGAGGGCCAAAATTTGCCCATGCCTGCTCTAGAGTTACTCCACGTCTCCTTTGTATTAAAATTTGAGTGTCTCAATCAGTAATTTCATTAGAAAGCAAATGAACTTGGTGGTCTTCTAATGACTTCAAGAGTGGGTTGAACGCTTGTCTCTCGGTGCTGTCCTGCCTGTGGACGACAGTGTTGAAATCAGCCGTGTGGGCGTTTGTGCTCTGGTTGTGGTCCATGTCTCCATTTGGTGATCTCTCAGATCCGTGAGATTTCAGAGTGACCATTGACAGCATCGTATTTTCCAATAGGAGAGTCAATATTTTAACTTCCAAATAAGGTCTGCCAGCGAAGGTGTTCAGAGGCAACATAAGCTGCCATTGTACTTATACCGTTAGCAGCAGCATCTAATTCCGCCTTTGGTGATGTGTGAATGTGGAGGACTGTGTGTCAGAGAAGAGTGCTAAAGGAACTGCGAATTCTCTTAGAGAACAGATGGCTTTGGAACATCTCACTGACAGTTGAACTTCATTGGCAATGCAGCGGCGGTAGCACCTGAAGTGGTGCCATCTCTGCATATGGGTCCCCCCACCATGGAAAGGTTCTCTTTGCCCCCCCCCCAATCCTGTTCTGAATTGTCACATGGAATGGATCACTCCACTCTTTGACATTCTGCACATTTTCTAGCTATTTGGAACCCTTCCTAGAGTGCTGTCTCTGATCGAGAACTATGCGTTGTGAATGAGCCTGTATTTATCTGTCATGTCAGGAGCGAACCAAACATTGTATTTAAAAGAAAACAAAACACATAATGTTTGCAAACTTGACACTCTATGAAATGTCCTTTGACCAGTAGCTGGCCACTCGGAGTGCCTCTGTTGTTGCTATAAGAAGGTCCTCCATTGCGCATGTGGCAGGGCTCAAGGTCCATTGCTGTAGGTGGTCAGTGGTCAGGGTTGCCACCGCGCGTGCTCCTGCTGCTGTTTTCCACCTGTGCATCACTTCTTCCGCCTGTGGGGCATTGCAGGAAGGAGAAAGCACGAGGCGGGGCATCCAGAGGGAGCGCTCTGCCCTGCCTGTCTCACCGGCAACGGAGGCTGCACGGCTGCTTCTGCTCCAGAGGCCCCCCTCGTGCTTCCTTCTTCCTGCAATGCCCCGCAGGCGAAAGAAGCACCGCGAGAGCGGAAGCCAGCAGCAGGAGCGCGCATACGCGCAGGGTGTGCGCGCGCATGGCAGGAGCACCCCATCCAGCTGGTGAGGCCCGAAGATCACCTGGAAGAGGGCCAAAGATCTACTAGTAGCTCCCGAGCTACCTAATGAGCACCCCTGCTGTAGATCTTATAAAACTATTTTTGGGTTTTGGGTTTTAGCCTGCCACTTTTGGACTCTTGCTTGCTGAGGTGTTCCAGCGAGTGTCTCTGTAGATCTTAGAAAACTGTTTCTTGATTTAAGTCGTTGGTGTGCTGGCTGATATCCAAACAGGGGAAAGTGCTTGAGAACGTGCGGTTACAACGGCCGCTGGCCAAAGCTGTTGTACGTTGTGGTACGATGGCAGGTCTGCATTCCCTTGGAAGCGGCTTATACTCGAGTATAAGCCGAGTTTTCCAGCCCCCTTTTATGGCTGAAGAAGTCCCCTTGGCTTCTCATAGGTCGGGGTCTTTCCTCTTCCCTCCTCGCGCGTGCTTTCTCTTATTTGTTGACTTCATTTCTCAACCTGGGAGGTGACTCAAGGCAGCTTCTCTTCCCTTCTCTAGAGCGCCTTCCTTCCTCTTCCTCCATCGTGCGCGCGCGCCTTTCTCTTCCCCTCTCTCGCATGCCGAAGTGGAAGAGTAAGGGTCACTCACCGGCACCCTTCTCCTTTGCCAAGGGGGTAGGTCCTCAGGTGCAGCGTGAGGTCCCCAGTGATTCCAGAGTGCGCCGTATGGAGCATGGGAGGTAGAAGGGGGAAAGGAAGGAAGGAAGTAAAACAGAGGGAGAGAAGGAGCGAGAAAAGGGAGGAAAGGAGAGGAGGTGGGAGGGAAGTTAGGGGAAAAAGGAAAGATGGGAAAGAAGGAATGGAAGAGAAGGAAAGAAAGGAAAAAAGAAGGAGGGAAAGAAAGAAAGAAAGAACAGCTGGCTCTCTGTGCCGAGGGGGGTGCCTTCCTCTCCCCAGGAGCTGCTGTATTTCCCACCTCGGCTTATACTCAAGTCAATAAGTTTCCCTAGTTTCCCAGTGCTAAAATTAGGTGCCTTGGCTTATATTCGGGTCAGCTTATACTTGAGTATATAGGGTGTACGCTTGGGACTACTGAGCTGCATCGGTCTCTTCGGAGCTCATGGAGGCTGCATTGTCCTGCTGCAGGCAGATTCCCAGCCATTCTGCTCAGAGACACGATGCTCATGGAAGGAAGCGTGCGCCCTTTTTCCTTTGTGGGGAATTGTCTTCCTTGCATTCTGCTCCCCGTGCGTTGCATTTCCCGGCAGAATGGCTGGGGTGTGGGTGGGAGCAGCAGACATCCGAGGAAGCTGCGCAATGACCAGAGGCCCACCCGCCTCTTGCTTGAAGCCTTATCCTGGTTCTCCTTAGCAATGCGCTTGAGGGATAATTGAGAGGGGTGGCCAATTAATGGCTCATAAAGATCTCTTCGTCGTCCTTGGCCTTCCTGTTGGTAAGTTGCTAATAGGCTATTAAGGGCAGCCATATTTCCCTGGAATGCTGTTGTGTCCATATCCGTGGTTCCCAACCTGTGCTCCGTGGACCATCAGTGGTCTGCAAGAACTAAAATATGGTCTGTAGCCTCACAGTTACTACACCTTTGCAATGAGAGTGACTGGCCTCGCAAAACCCTCGTATAGTGCCAGGGCTGATTAAATGGGGTCTTCTGTAGGCCGGCAGATGGTGACTACTGGGTGGCATATGTTCTGCAGCAGAAACTAGAGCTGATGAAGTCTATCCAATGCAATTTTTTGAATCCACACTCCAAATAACTAAACTGAATCTCAAGTTGACCAAAACCTGATTCATAACCTTTTGGTGCTAATTTTGGAGAGTGAGTGGTCCCTGGTCAAAAAAAGGGTTGGGAATAACTGGTCTGTATAAAAAAAGCGATGATCCAAAGCGATCAGGCGTGGATGTTATGTCCAGGGGAGCATTTGCACAGTTAAAACTTGTGCGCCAACTGCGCCCGTACTGACTTGGCCACGGTAGTCCATGCTCTGGTTACATCCCGTATAGATTACTGCAACGCCCTCTACGTGGGACTGCCTCTGAAGACTGTTCGGAAGCTTCAACTGGTCCAACGGACAGCAGCCAGGTTGATAACAGGAGTGGCACTCAGGGAGCGCACAACACCTCTGTTGCGCCAGCTCCACTGGCTACCAGTTTGCTACCGGGCACAATTCAAAGTGCTGGCTTTGGCCTTTAAAGCCCTTAATGGTTCTGGTCCAACTTACATGTCCGAACGCATCTCTCCCTATGAACCTTAAAGTTGCTTAAGATCATCCGGAGAGGCCTTGCTCTCGGTCCCACCTGCTTTGCAGGCGCGATTGGTGGGGACGAGAGACAGGGCCTTTTCAGTGGCGGCTCCTCGGCTTTGGAACGCCCTTCCTTATGACATCAGATCAGCCCCCTCCCTCCTGACATTTCGCAAGAAGGTCAAGACCTGGCTGCTTGACCGGGCATTTGCAGATGTAGTGTGATTATCAAATTGAGACCTACGGAATGACGACGATGCAATTGGAAACCGATTTAATAATGAGACGCTGATATTGTGTTTTTAACGTTAAGTGCTAATTTGTATATGATGGAATTGTATTGATAATTGTTGATATGTTTGTCTTGGGCAGTTTTGCCATTTGTACACCGCCTCGAGTCGCCTTCGGGCTGAGAGAGGCGGTCTAGAAGCAAAGTAAATAATAAATAAACAAATAAATAAATATGTGTTTCCAAATGCAATGCCAGACCCCTAATCTTCCCCGTTCCTCTCTTTTCTTGCCTCCTTGCTTTAGGGAATGGCTTTGTGAACTCCCGAGCTTCGCCAGGCCTGCTGAGCAGCACCGGGAGTGGGAACGGCCTGAGCAAAGTGATGCCTACCAAATCCCCGCCTCCGCCCGGGGGAGGCAACCTGGGAATGAACAGCCGAAAGCCAGACCTCCGGGTTGTCATCCCGCCCTCCAGCAAAGGCATGATGCCTCCATTGGTAAGCCTGACTTTTTCGCTCCCCCCTTTGCGCACAGCGTCTTGTGGGCAAACCATGCGCACCTGTGTGGATAGAGATGTTATCTCAAACTGAATTCAGAAGCCTGTGAGGGGGGCAGCAGGGCCACGCTCACGGAAGCTTTGCCGCTCTTTGTTGTTTTGAAACGACACCTGCCAGTGTCATGACTTCGCAACCGTTGTGGGTTTATCCATGGTGGGCCTGTCTGCCTTCCTTCAATGTCACAGTGAGATTTAGGGTGATCCGATCTTCAAGAGCCAATTTTAGGGGGATTGAAAGGATTATGCAGCACATTGGCATTCTGGCCCATCTCGTTGGAATTGGTGATTTCCACGGCGCTTCAGGCTAGGAAAGTGTTCCAAGACCATGAACGCTGAGGTTATTCTTTGTGGTTTCTGTGGCTTTATTGACAATGCAATGCAATGGAGATATATTCTGGCAGTATGTGAAAAGAGAAGCAAGCTAGCCCGACCCTCTCTGTCTCCATGGCTCTTCTGGCACGGGAAGCAACAAACAAACCAGAGGAAGAGAATTGTCCTTAGGTGTGAGAACCATCCGTGCCATTGGGCTTGTTTCTTTTTCCTCAAAACCAGATTCCCCAATGATGAAGCCAATTCCCCTGCATAAGGGAAGGCCTTGTATTGAGTAACATTGCTTTTCATATAACATTGACAAGATAATATGGTGAAGAGGGCAGAGCCAGGATGTGCACCTCTTGCCATCTGGATGAAATATGTTTGCATCCAGGGGCGGATCTTAGTGGAGGCAAATTAAGCGGCCGCCTCAGGGTGCCACGTGGCCAAAGGGCGCATCCAGGGCCAGGCGCCATGCCCCCAGGGGTGCCGGCAGGGTGGGAGGAAGGCTCGCGCAGGGCGAGAGAGGAGGAGGCAGAGGCGCGCGCCTTTCCCTTCTCCCTGCCTCGCCCTGCGCCCTGCGTGTCTCATCCCTCACCCTGCGCACCCTTTCCCCCCCTCCGCCCCTGCCGAGGATGCCTTGCGCAGTGTGAGAAAGAAGGGGCAGAGGCGCCCGCCTTTCCTGTCTCTCTTGCCCCCCGCATGTCTCCTCCCTCTGTTGCCACTGTTGCCGCCGGTGCACATGGGGCGAGGGAGGAGGCCACGTGGGCGCCCTTACCTGTGGGCCGGGAGCAGGACTGAGCGGCCAGACGATCCTGCCAGCCAGAGGCCCTTGCTCCCAAAATTAGCCTAGACCTGATAAACACACACACACACACAAACATATATATACATACACACAAAAAGAGAATAGGAAGAGGGGAGGGAAAAGGGTGAGAAGGGAGGAAGAGGAAGGTAAGAATGGGAAAGAGAATAGGAAGGAGGCAGGGAGAAGGGTGAGGAGGAAGGAAGGAAGGATGGGGAATGTACAGACCCACACAAAGAATAGGAAGAGGGGAGGGGAAAATGTGAGGACCCTTCCACACAGCCCCCCTATATCCCACAATATCTGCTTTGAATATCTGAGTCCACACTCAGAGAATGTGGGAATTTCTGCCTTGATATTCTGGGGTATAGGGCTGAGAAGGAAGGAATGAAGGGGGATACACACACACACACACACACACACACACAAAGAGAATAGGAATAGAGCAGGGAAAATGTTGGGAAGGAATATATATATATATATATATATATATATATATATATATATATATATAATATCATAGGCAACTAGAGCTTGTGGCTCTCTCAAACTGATTTGCCCATCCTGTGCATACTTGGAGCCTGGTTTAGAGCCAGTGTTGAGAACTCACCTGCTCCTTGAGCTGTATCGAGGCTTAGAACTAGAATAGTATAATCACAATCCACTTTATTTCTATGCCACCCTCTCTCCCTGAGGAGACTCAGGCCGTTTACGCATAAGAAAGCAGACATTCATTGCCTAAAACATATCAGAATACACAATAGAGTACAATAATAACAGTGCTCAACAACAACAACAATGCTCAATCCTCAATGAGTTTACCACAGAGGATTGAGCATTGAGATAAAAAATATAACGGAACAGGCAGGAAGACAAAATTAACTAAAACGTAAGTAAACATTACAACAAATACCCTCAGTTTGAAACACAGTTACATTAAAATGGCAGGCATTTTAATGGTGTGCTTTTAAGATGTATTGTGGCGGCCATATAGTGCAAGTGGAATTGGGTAGCTTTCCGGACGGGTAACGCATTTTCCTCCTCCTCCCCTCCACACGCTAAAGTTCATAACTGCATTTTAAGAGACCATCATGGGCATTCACGTTCTTAGAACAGGACTTCCAGAGGTGCCCGTGACTCATTCTGACGGGGTGGGACCGAGAGGAGGTCCCCCTCCATTGAACGCAGTGCGATGAGAGAAAACTCTCTTCTCAGCTTCTTTTTGTCCATCACACTGGTTGTCTTTGATGAGCCTTTTCTTGTTTCCAAACGAGGGAAGCCGTGCTTTGGGATCGAGGGGGAGAGGGGGAGGCTTCTGCCCTTGCTTCTTACTTTCACCGCTGCTTTGAATTCGTCTTCATACCTTTGTGGCTGATTTTACTGTGAGCCATCCATGATTTCCAGTTTGTGTATCCCTTGTGGGCAGGGGTGCTCATTAGGTAGCTCAGGAGCTACTAGTAGATCTTTGGCCCTCTTCCAGGTGATCTTCGGGCCTCACCAGCCAGATGGGGTGCTCCTGCCATGCGCGCGCACACCCTGCACGCACGTGCGCTCCTGCTGCTGGCTTCCGCTCTCGCAGTGCTTCTTTCGCCTGCGGAGCATTGCAGGAAGAAGGAAGCACGAGGCGGGGCCTCTGGAGGGAGCGCCCTGCCCCTCTCTCGTCCAGAAGCAGCTGTGCAGCCTCCGTTGCCGGCGAGACAGGCAGGGCGGAGCGCTCCCTCTGGATGCCCCGCCTCGTGCTTTCTCCTTCCTGCAATGCCCCGCAGGCGGAAGAAGTGCTGCACGGGTGGAAAACAGCAGCAGGAGCGTGCGCGGTGGCAAGAGTGCATGGCGGCGGGAGTGTGCGGCGGCGGGGGCAGGTAGATCTTTTGGACTTGGTTGCTTTAAGAGTATCTCGCATGCTGAAAAAGTGTGAGTACCCCTGCTTGTGGGGATCTTAAATGGTGATGCCCAAAAGGGCACGTGAGGCGGAGGCGAGGTCCTACAATCAGTCAAGGTGGTCTGTTTGTGGATATATTTGTGTGGGGTCTCTATTCCGAGGCTGATGTTGAGTGAGCACTTCTTCCACCCACCTTGGAATGACTCACCCGCTTTGATTTGGTGAGTAATGATTACAGGTGACCACAAAGAAGACGAAGAAGGAGAAGAACAGGTTGCTTACTTGTCGCTGTGGTTCTTTGAAGGATCAAATGTAAACTTGTCCTACCAAGAGTGTTGGAGTGTGCATTGAGCAGGCACGAGGGACCCCTGTGTGTCTATTCCTAAATTCAAAGAGTCACAGTTATAGGTATGCTGCCTGTTATTTCTTAGTCCCTGGGGCACGAAAACGACTTTCCCTCCTCGCCCTGGCTGGTTAATTCCATAGTGTTGCAAGGGACCTCGAGGGCCATTTCGCCCTCATGTTGACTGTGGTGCAAGTCAGAAGCGCAATGCCTCACCTCCGTTACACAATTCTGCCTTCCCTCAAGCTCTCACAAGGTTCTGACTTGCCAGTCGGGTCCGGACTGGGGATCTCCGCAAACCTTCATCTTGCTTTGGCTCATTGTTCTGCATCAGCCAAACGTTGAGCTTCCAAAACATCTTAGCAGAACTCGCCATGCTCTCCTTGGTTTCAAAATGTTCGCAGTAGGCAGCACAGGGAGCCGAGGGTGTTGCTGCCGAGCGGCGTATTCCTCGGCTCTTGGAAAGTTTGGGCCAGTGGTGCGCAGGGTTCCTGTCAGGCTGGCTAGCCTCGCTTCCTGCGAAATCTCGGTGTTGCACGTGACGCGAGCCTGCTTACTGAATCACATTGTAAATTCAAAATACTAGCGAGGCTAAATATAGCCGACTCTTCAAGTATCAGCATGACTCTTTCATTCTTGAACGCTGTCCTATTCTTAGTAACTGTATTATTCCTCTTGTTTGCTGAGTACAGTCGGAGGAGGATGAATTGGAGTTGGTGAGTCTGGGTTCCTACTTGGTATGAAACATCAACATCTGGAGCGTTCATGTTAACTGTGTGGTGTGACTTCAACCCGTGTTCCCTTTTTGGCAGGAAAAAAACATGGCCTATGTTTATCCTCACTCTCCACATTTGATACACTTCCTACCCATATTTTTGAACCTGCTGCTGAAAGGGGAACATTGGGGTGGGACCTCGTAACAGCAACTGCCCCCGCTCGTGAGTAACCTTTGAGGAAATGCTCTGAAATCCTTGGGTTGTCCCGCTGTCCCTTACTAATTGAGAGAGGGACTTTGCTCCCACGTAGAGTTCCGCACATTGTCACCCAGATCCTGTGCTGCCACCGCCGCTTACCTTCTTTGGGATGACATCATTCCCGGTGAGCTCACTCACCCTCCTCCTGGAGACGGAGTTCATTTCACGCTCTACGAGAGGAGCAAACCACGCGGGGCTTCTTCCCTGTTTACTCCCAGGCACACACAACCACTGCAAGCTGGTTTCCCCCTTTGCTGCCAAACTGGGTTTGCATTTACAAACAAACAAACAAAAACCAACCCAACAAACAAAAAAGAAAAGCAACAAACAATTTGTTCACAATTCGGTTTCTTGTAAACCTTTGTGGTGCCACCCAAATTATAGCAACGCGTGCAGTCATTTCAGAAAGGAGATCACTCAAAGAGCCGGGATCTTTGGTAATGTCAACCCAGACCAGTTGCTGATATGGGGCTCTTTGCATGGAAGCATGGCCTTGCTGTGTTCGTCTGTGTCTATTTTGGTGGGTGCCTCCTCTTGGCTACTGTGTTGTGCGTTGAAGCCGAAATGTAATGCACAAGCCGTAAATACTAGTAAATACTAGTCGCAAATGAGTGCTTGCTTATTGCTTCTATGTGAAGTGCTAGTGATGAGCAAACAAAAGGCATTTTCCCAAGGAAAGCATAAAAGCAACACGAGGCAGCTGGAAGAATGTGGCTTCCTGTCACACTCTTTTGAGCCATTGCTTTGAGGATGGACCTGGTGTGACTGCGAGTGTGGTGTGGACGACAGTTGGACTGGCTGTTGTTCAGGGCTTGCCTTAAAACAGGGGTGCTCATTAGGTAGCTCGGGAGCTACTAGTAGATCTTCGGCCCTCTTCCAGGTGATCTTCGGGCCTCACCAGCCAGATGGGGTGCTCCTGACATGCGCGCACACACCCTGTGCGCACGTGCGCTCCTGCTGCTGGCTTCTGCTCTCGCGGTGCTTCTTTTGCCTGCGGGGCATTGCAGGAAGAAGGAAGCATGAGGCGGGGCCTCTGGAGGGAGGCCCTGCCTCTCTCTCGCCCAGAAGCAGCTGTGCAGCCTCCGTTGCCGGCGAGACAGGCAGGGCGGAGCGCTCCCTCTGGATGCCCCGCCTCGTGATTTCTCCTTCCTGCAATGCCCCGCAGGCGAAAGAAGCGCTGCGTGGGCGGAAAACAGCAGCAGGAGCACACGCGGTGGCAAGAGCGCGCGGTGGCGAGAGCGTGCGGGAGCTCACGGCGGTGGGGGCAGGTAGATCTTTTGGACTTGGTTGCTTTAAGAGTAGTTTGCATGCTGAAAAAGTGTGAGCACCCCTGCCTCAAAAGAACCATTGCCCTCTCTCACATTCCCATGTCAAAGGTGGACTGCTTTGATTCTCTTCTCTGACCTGTCTAAACAAAAAGTTGCATCAATATGAAATGCGTTCCTTGCGTTGATGTATTGTCGAAGGCTTTCATGGCCAGAACCACTGATTTGTTGTGAGCTTTCCAGGCTGCCTGGCCATGTTCCAGAAGCATTCTCTCCTGACGTTTCACCCACTTTTATGGCAGGCATCCCCAGAGACCTCACAACCCCTGAGGATGCCTGCCATAAGTGTGGGTGAAATGTCAGGAGAGAATGCTTCTGGAACATGGCCAGGCAGGCAGCCCGGAAGACTCACAACAAACTACTCCTTGTGTTAATTTGAAACATCGCTGGCACGATGGCAGTGCCTGTTAACTGCTTACGCTTCACGTAATGCCACAACTGGAATGCATCAAGTGGGGAAGGGCCTATGGAAGCAGAAAAGAAGGCGGTCCTTCTAATGACTGCACACGTATTAGATTTGGTGTGATCGAGTCTGCAAGCTCACGCCCAGCGAAATTATTTAAAATCATTCGGTCTCTAACGACGGTCCCTACCGTCCTAAATGGTAACGATTTGGCCCCTTCAGCTGAGTGAGCTTGAGACCCCGTTGCCTCTCGGCAGGCCCACCTTCGACTCTTTCCATCTGCTAGACGTGGAGGCTGTCGACAAGGTCATTGCTGCAGCTAGACCAACTACCTGCTGCCTCGATCCGTGCCCCTCTTGGCTAGTTAGATCTTGCTGGGAGGGGTTACGTAACCCTCTGTTCAAAATAATAAACAGCTCCCTTGAGCAAAGAGTATTTCCTTGAGCAAGGAGTATTGCCATGGTGAACCCGCTGCGGAAAAAGCCGGAAGTAGATCGCTCAGCCCCCTCCACTTACCGGCCAGTCTCGAATTTGCGGTTTCTGAGCAAGGTGATTGAGAGGACAGCAGCGGGCCAGTTGCAGCGGTTCTTGGATGACACAGCCGGATTAGATCCCTTCCAGTCGGGGTCTCCGTGTTGGGCACGAGACGGAGACGGTGCTGCTCTCCATCGCAGACCAGTTGCGCTGCCAGTTGGGTCAAGGTGGATCGATGCTGCTCGTGTTATTGGATCACACTGCAGCCTTTGACACAGTAGATCATGCATTATTGATCCACCGTTTAGCGGTGACGGGTGAGGGGGACTGCCCTTAAATGGGTGGCCTCCTTTCTCCAGAATTGGGGACAACGAGTGGAGAGGGGAGGCATGGTTTCCGAGAGACTCCTGCTTACATGCTTTACTCCCTCTCCCCTCTATTATTTAACATCTACATGCGACCACTGGCCCGACTGGTGCGTAGCTTTGTTCTGGAGTGTCATTAGTACGCTGATGACATCCAGCTCGTGCTGAGGATGGGGGGCAGGCCGGACTCCGTACCTGATAATTTCCATCTGTGCCTGGAGGTCGTGACTGGATGGCTACAAGCTAGCCGGTTGAAGGTGAATCCATCGAAGACGGAGATCCTTTGGTTGGGCCGCCCGGTGGGAGGGGGGTGTCGGCTGCCTACCCTGGACGGTGTGGCACTTTGCCCGTCACCATTGGTAAAGAGTCTGGGGGTCCAGTTGGACCCACTGCTGACTATGGAGGCCCAGGTCTCTATGGTCAGCAGATCCGCATTTTTCCATCTGCGACAGGCTAGACGGCTGGCACCTTACCTGTCTAAGGGCAACCAGGCGATGGTCATCTCGAGACTAGACTACTGTAACACCCTCTACATTGGCCTTCCTTTGTCTGTGATCCGGAAACTCAAGTTGGTGCAGAATGCCGCAGCTCGCTTGCTCGCCGGTGTTCCGGTTGGATGCCATATCACTCCCATCTTGCAGCAGCTGCACTGGCTTCCAGTAGAGAACCGGATTACGTCCAAAGTGTTGGTGTTAACCTTTAAGGCCTTACATGGTCTAGGGCCTGGGTACCTGAGGGACCGTCTCTTCCCATATGTTCCCCAGAGATCACTACGGTCCAGTGAACAAAACTTACTGGAAGTCCCCACTCCCACCTGCCTTCTACCAGACAGAGAGCCTTCTCAGTGGTAGCTCCGACTCTCTGGAACACCTGACCAGACGGTGTCCGGGCTCTGAGAGAGTTACCTGCCTTCCGAAGAGCCTGCAAGACAACTCTATTTCGGCAGGCTTTCAAGCGCAATGACCCAGTGTAATCTACTCCATATTTGTATGGCTGGCTATTAGTACAGCGGGGGACTGTTTTCTTGTGCTTTCTTGTGGTTTTATTGATGTTTTATTGTGGTTTTATTATGTTTCTACTGCATATGTTCATTGTGTGAACCGCCCCGAGCCTATGGGAATGGAGCGGTATATAAAATGGAATAATAAATACATAAAATAAATAAAAAATATACAGTGGACACCAGAATATATGGATGCCACAGGCGCATAGCAATATGTATGCATGAGTGTGTCGGTCATGATGCTTTTTATTTGGTGGAATAACGTGCAAAGGCGCCATTAGTAGTGTGTACACGCAGTGAAAGGCATGTATCAACCTCACGTGTTATGAGCGAAAGGGTATGCGTGGTAAATCTTCTAATAAGTGAGAAGGATGACGTGGAGCGGCCTTCCGGGTTTCCATGGACAAAGGCCGGTCTGTGGCCTTGTGCTGTGGGAGGCGATTGCCCTCTGGTGGCGTGACGGGTGGGTGGGTGGGGAGTCATGCAGCTGCCTCAAACATAATGGAGAGGCCTCCTTCAAACTAGGTCATGGGCTTCTCATTGGAGCCAGAGCTAGTTAGGACTGGCTCAGTCCGTAGCGTGGCTCTGGGCAAAGATCTCAGTGTGCCACGCGCATTGTGCGCCTGTGCCGGAGCTGGAGTTACAATCCCTCCAAGGCGTTTCTTGATCGGAGTCATTTCCCTACCTACGAGTGAAAGGAGTAAGAGGAAATGCAGAATGGGAAAGGGATAGTGGAGGGTTGGGGGCAACTATCTTCGCCGTAGGTTTTGGTGGCAGAGGTAATGTTTTCCTCTTCCCTTTGAGAAGGTTGTGCAGGTGACCCCAGTGGTGGTGTCCCTTGGAGTCTTCTGCCCCGGGCCTTCCTTGCTACCGGGCCGAGCTGGTTCCAAAGCTAGCTTTTGAAAAGTTTGCAAACTATTTAGACAGTTGGGGTTTTCCAGCAGCATCTGCAGCTGCAGCTTGGTAAACACGACAAGCTCTGACCTGCTGACCTGCATTCGTCTTGCATGTGTTTCTTTAAGTGACTCTGTGTCCAAGGCATGCGGTGAGCAAGGAGGACAGCTCGGAAGGGTTTGGCTTCTTTGGTTTGGTGCAATTACAGTAATAATCATATGCACACGAGACCCAAAGTTCAGCACTTAAGAGCTTTTTTGCTGCCAGCTGCCCCATGAAGAATGGTCAGATGGCAGCGAGTGTGACTGCTCCAAGGGCAGTCCTTGCCCATCTATCACGCCTGAATCGAGCTCATGGGTTTTCTTCACTCGGCTGCCCATAGTCAATGGAGTACAAAATGTCCAGGGAAGGGGAAGAAGGCCTCTCAGAGGAGGCACCTAGTTCAGCACGTGCTTGACAACAGGGACGGTCTAAGGTAATTTTAAATGTAAGCGAATATTATTTTGGCGCCCCCCCCTCCGCGCACGCCCAGAAGCTCCTGTGCGCAGGCGCAGAAGCCTGTAAATATAGCACTCCCTATTCGGCACGCACCCCCTTCTCAGCGCATGCCCAGAAGCTCCTGTGCGCAGGCGCAGAAGCCTGTAAACGCAGCACTCCCTATTCGGCACGCGCGCCCCACTCCTCACATGCCCAGAACCTCCTGTGGGCAGGCGCAGAAGCCTGTAAACACAGCACTCCCTATTCAGCACGCGCCCCCCACGCATGCCCAGAAGCTCCTGTGCACAGGCGCAGAAGCCTGTAAACGCAGCACTCCCTATTCGGCACGCGCGCCCCACTCCTCACATGCCCAGAACCTCCTGTGGGCAGGCGCAGAAGCCTGTAAACGCAGCACTCCCTATTTGGCACGCGCGCCCCACTCCTCACATGCCCAGAACCTCCTGTGGGCAGGCGCAGAAGCCTGTAAACACAGCACTCCCTATTCGGCACGCGCCCCCCTCCGCGCATGCCCAGAAGCTCCCCTGTAGCGCAGAAGCCTGTAAACACAGCACTCCCTATTCGGCAGCCTCCGTGCATGCCCAGAAGCTCCTGTGCGCAGGTGCAGAAGCCTGTAAACACAGCACTCCCTATTCGGCACGCTCCCAACCGCCCATGCCCAGAAGCTCCTGTGCGCAGGCGTAGAAGCCTGTAAACACAGCACTCCCTATTCGGCACGCAGGGAGGTTTGCGTCGGAGCGCACAAGGCCCAAAAGCGGAACATCGGCCGGACGCTGTCTGGCGGGCGGGGGAATGCGCCCTTTACCCAGATGGCGCCCCACGCAGCGGCATCCTTCACCTACCGGTAGGACCGCCCCTGCTTGTCAAACAACAACAAAACATATTTACGTCCTGCTTTATCTCTCCATACGGGGACTCAAAGCGGCTCACAGTCAAAAACATTACAACTGAAAATATACAAATATAAAACAGTATATAATTAAATATAATTATCGGTAGTAATTATATTTAATATATTATTATCAATGTTATATGCATATACCATATATTATTATATGTTTTCACCTCGCAATTAATGGCTTAGTCCTTACTCCAAAAAACGTAATAATAATAGTAATAGTAATAATAATAAGGACTCTGGTACAAGCCAGTCAAGGTGGTCCCAGTGGTGATCGGCACACTGGGTGCATTTAAAACACAATCGGCACTGACAGAATTACCACCTGTCAGCTGCAAAAGGCCACCCTGTCTAGGGACAATGCCAGCTCTTTGGCTTAGAAATGGAGATGCGCACCAACTCCCAGAGTCGGACACGACTAGACTTAATGTCAAGGGGAAACCTTTACCTTTACCTATATTACTATGTTGTACTATACCACTACACTGCAATATTATTAGTAATACTAGTCGTATTACATGTAATATATAATTATAATATAAACATATTTAAGTTATATAATATAATATATAATAACATATATAATAAAATTATTGTATTATCAAAATCATTATTTTACTTTATTATTATTATCATTATTACTATTATTAGAAACACAAGATTAGTACACAGTAAACAAGGTCACTATGCTGGTGGTTGTATTGGATCACACGTCAGATACTTCCCAAGTGTCTAGGACTGTGTGATGTATCGGTGAATAGTGCATGCAGATCTGAGTAGGGTGGCCTTTTGCAGCTGACAGGTGGTAATCTTGTCAGTGCTGATTGTGTTTAAGTGCAGGCCAAGGTCTTCAGGCACTGTACCCAGTGTGCCGATCACCATTGGGACCCCCTTGACTGACTTGTGCCATTGTTGTTGTTGTTGTTGTTATTATTATTATGTATTTTTTGGGCACTAAAGAGGACTAAGCCACTCATTGTGAGGAGAAAATCCCACTTGATTGTGTGGTGGTTGTTGTTGATTGCGTGCTTGATTGTGTAGTAGTAGTAGTTGTTGTTGTTTTAAACTTTGTTTACTACAGTCTGTTGTCTTGTCAACCATTTACAGAACACACAGCGGCTAACCAGTTCTCAATCTACACAACCTCTTGCCACACCGGTTGTGTCTGTGACAACTCCAAGCTTACCTCCACAGGGACTGGTGTATTCTGCTATGCCAACCGCCTACAACACTGGTAAGACGCTCCAGGGTTGCCATTCCCTTCCATAGGGTGGTGTTGAGAAGATTCTAAACCAAGCCCGGATTACCCATAAGGCCACCCTAGGCCATGGCCTAGGGCGGCAGCCATGGGGTGGCAGCAGATCCAGACCCCCCAAAATTGAAAAAATGGAAAAAAAATTAAAAAATCTAATCTTCGGGCGCTTGCTTCTGCGCCTGCGCACTGAAGGGAGGGGCGGGGCCGGCGCGAGCGAGGAGGAGGCGGGGGGAAGCCACGTCATACGCCCTAGGGGCGGGACTTCCCCCCGGCTGCTTCTCCCTCGCGCCGGCCCTGCCCCCCGCAAGCGGCCCCGCCCCCTCAAGCGCCCCCCCCCGGGGGGGGCAGCGTTTACAGAGTGTGGCCTAGGGCGCCACAAAACATTAACCCGGGCCTGTTCTAAACTAGATCAGGCATGGGCAAACGTTGGCTATCCTGGTCTTAAGCGAATGAGGGGGGAAAGCCAGGAATTGTGGGAGTTGCAATCCAAAACACCTGGGGGGAAGGCCCAAGTTGGTCCATGCCTGACCTAGAGTCTGAGATGTAATAATATGCAACTCCACCTTGAGTCTTGAGGCCGTCATTAATGCGCGCTCGCAGTCCTTCAAGCAAAATCAAAGCCAGAAGATACATCACAAGACGTCCGACGCGCGTGTTTGCCAATTCAGAATCCTTCTGCCAAGGACTTGAGTTGCTGGAAATGAAAATCCTGGACGTTTTGATGAAAAGTAATGGCTTTCCTTGCTCCGCCTTTCAGATTACTCCTTGACTAGCGCAGACCTGTCAACCCTCCAGGGATTTAACTCCCCAGGAATGCTGTCATTGGGACAAGTCTCTGCCTGGCAACAGCACCACCTCGGACAGGCAGCCCTCACTTCTCTCGTGTGAGTACAACACACACAAACACACACGCACCCCCCGAACAGTGTTCAAGTGTATCCTTGTTTGGCTAAGGACAGTGTTTTCACCTTTTGGAAACTTGTGAAGGTGGTGATTTACGACTTGGAGATGGAAATAATGGTATAGGGAAATCCCTGTGCTCTTGCCGGGCCCTGTGTTGCCCCTCCCTGCATGCAAATAACAGCGTTGTGATCTTTCCCCCATTTGCATAAACAAATCAATGAAACTGGCAGGACTTTAAAGACAGCGTTGCGAAGGCAGTGGGCGCAGCACACTTTACGTACGAGTGTCTGGGTGCTGTTCTGCTGCGGGTCACAAAGGAGCAGCGACAAACAGCCCTTTGCGCACTCGTGGGTGAAACCATCCATCTCTATTTGGAGTCAGGGTTCCATGTTTCCCCTTTATACCAGTGCCAAAATGTAGGGTTGAGGAAACGACATTGTCCGATACCCCGTTGTCGTCCTGGCGGGATGCTCAATAAAGGTGAAAACTGTTGGGCGAGTGGGCTTATTAACAAAAGACCCTCATAAATGTACAGCAGAGGAACTTCTCAGCAGGGTGACCCAAAGTGATCCAAAGAACAAAGCCCACAGGCCAACGTTGTCTCTTCCACAGGATGCCTTCCTTTGGAGTAAAATAATAGGGTTGCACTATTTACAAGAACAAGGCTTCCATAACACAAAGGCGGCTCTTTGTACTTCCTTCTTTCTTCCACGCTGGGCTTCTTTCTCATGCAGATCAACAGCTTCGCTCTCACCGAGCTTTCTCTCACACTGAACTTACACAGGAGCTTCACCCAGTAGCTTTTTACACACAGTAGCCTTCACGCTGGCGCTTCACACACGAGGTCTTCAACCTGGGGCTTCTCTCACCAAAGCTTCTCACACTAGGCCTTCTAACTCTGAGGCCTACTCACACTGAGACCTCTCACACTGAGGCCTACTCACACTGAGACCTCTCACACTGAGGCCTACTCACACTGAGGCCTCTCACACTGAGGCCTACTCACACTGAGGCTTCTCACACTGAGGCCTACTCACACCGATACCCACTCACACCGAGGCCTCTCACACCGAGGCCTCTCACACCGAGGCCTACTCACACCGAGGCCTCTCACACCGAGGCCTACTCACACCGAGGCCTACTCACACTTAGGCCTACTCACACTGAGGCCTACTCACACTGAGGCCTACTCACACTGAGGCCTTCCCACACTGAGGCCTTCCCACACTGAGGCCTACTCACACTGAGGCCTTCTCACACCGAGGCCTTCTCACACCGAGGCCTACTCACACTGAGGCCTACTCACATCGAGGCCTACTCACTGAGGCCCCTCTCAGACTGAGGGCAACTAACACCGAGGCATACTAAGCCACCTGCATATATTGAACTGCAGCTTTTGCTGAGCCATTGCGTCCATTTAACCCTTTCAGTGCTTGACTCACATTTTGTAGTTCAAAACACCTAGTTCATTTTTTAAATATTTCTGACAAAAACAGCCACCGATTCATTTCCAGTCTTAAGGCCTTTTATGTGATCCTTTCTACGTCTATCCTCAAATCATAACCACAATATCAAGGACACGGCGGCTAATACAAGTGCGATATCAACCCGTTAGGTCAGTGTGTCCCATTGGTGTGTGGATACAGATAGCCACTCAAGGGCCCATAGTAATCAACCTGTTCTTTGTAATCAAACCATGGGTACTAATTGTAGTTTACGCCTAGCAACCCATAGTTTGCTTGCAGGGGAAAAACACAACATTTTGAAGCGACCCCGAATTCAAAGGAAAGCGCGACATCCTTGCCGTGGCTGAACTTCGGCTCACTGTTGGCCGGGGGAGGCGGGGACGTGGCTTTTGCGTTCCCGTGAATTTAAGACTGTAGTGTCCTTCCTAAAAATGTGTTTTTTCACAGTCTCACTTGTCAAAAATAACGTTTCCTTTCCCTTGGTTTCCCCGACCCGGCTCTCCATCTCCCCAGGGCTGGAGGCCAGCTCTCTCAGGGTTCCAGTTTATCCATTAACACCAACCAAAATATTAACATCAAGTCTGAACCGATTTCCCCTCCTCGAGAAAGAGTGACTCCGTCCACGTTCCCGCAGCAGCAGCAGCAGCAGCAGCAGCAGCCTCCGCAGCAGGGTCAGCAGCAGCAGCAGCAGCAGGCGGCATCACGGCAGGACATGGGCCGCTCTCCTGTCGACAGCCTGAGCAGTTCCAGCAGCTCGTACGACGGCAGCGACCGCGAGGACCCTCGGGGCGACTTCCACTCGCCCGTCGCGCTGGGAAGGCCCCCCAACGCGGAAGACCGGGAGAGCCCCACCGTGAAGCGGATGCGGATGGACACTTGGGTGACCTAATCTTTGCTCCTCCTCTTCCTCTTCCTCCTCCTCCTCCTCCTCGGGTTCCTATGCTTGAGTTCTACCAGAGGACAGTCCTGACATATCTAAATTTATAAATAAGGACACGAAATAAATATTTATATGTATATATACATACATGCATATATATATCTTTGTATACATATATATGTGTGAGTGTGTGTAGCGGAGACACGAGAAGCAGCAATCGGCAGGCACTTAATGCACCGACTCCTTGTATAGCAGCGGCTCCAGGTGCCCTGTGGTGTGTCCAGAGATAGGTAGAGCAGAAGAGCCCTCGTAGGCCGTGGCCCAGCCCGGCCCTTCCTCTCTCCGGGAGGCGTTCCTCCAACGAGGACACGTTCCCCTTGACGTAACCTCCCAGTAAGCTCGAGGGCTTGCCTGTAGTCGTCGTTCCCAGTGTGTGTTTTCCAACAGCCGTGTGGTATCCCTGTAGTTACCCTTACGCTTTGTAGCAGCAGAGCAGTAGAAAAGAGAAAGCAATACTGTACATAGAATGACCTCTATTACTACTACTACTCCTACTACTACTACTAGTACCACCCAGTCTAGCATGGGTCTCTTGCCAAGAGTGCATGGAGAAGGGCTGGCATTATTTTGCAGGAAAAAAATAAATATATAAACCAATCACACACCTGTTTTTGCACGTGCAAAAAAAGTGAATAAAAATAAATAGAGGGTCAGATACGATTTTTGTAACCGTGTGTGCGTGTGCGTGTGTGCGTGAGGCAGAGACATAAAAGTGCATGACGTATTTCAGACGATAATTAGCCTAGAGAAGAGAATCCGTAAAAGGTGGAAAATTTTAATATATTAAGTTATAATAATTGGGATAATGTGTTTTCGAAGCTCTTTCTTACGTTCCTCTGACCTTTTGACCTTTGTTTTTTTTTTAAAAAAAGAGATAGAAAGACAAGTTTTAGCTCGTGTATATTTTTTATTAAATAGAGAGAGAGAGAGAAGAAAAAAAACAAAATTTACCCTTCTTTGAAGACTTTATCTATATGGAGAATTATTATTATTATTATAATTATTATTATTATTATATACAGTACTTTTGAACACATTCTGCTACGAATTATTTATACAAGCCAAAGCTGTACGGTGTAGCTTTTTGTTATTGTTCTGGTAGAGAATAATAGGTCGGACTTGTTTCCTTTTCTTTTGGGCTGCCTGTCGTTGCTTTTTGGGGAGGAAGGAAGGAAGGAAAGGAAGGAAGGAAGGAAGGAAGGAAGGAAGGAAGGAAGGAAGGAAGGAAGGAAGGAAAGGAAGGAAACGCCAAACCTTGCGGGCAGAGAACCTTTGGGGAAAAATAAGCCATGAATACTTATGACTATTATTATTATTATTATTCTATATGTAAATTAAAAATTTGAGCCAAACGTCGTGTATATAGCATCTTAAAAATATATTATCACCTTTTTTCGGTGTAAGTACGTATGTATTGTACGCTCACCAGATTTCAAAAGGAGAAAAAAAAAGTATATTTTTGTGTGGGATTGACGCCGACTTGAAGAGAAAAAAAAAAGGCGCGAGGTCCTTTATTAAGTAGAGTATTCACTGTTTTAATATTTACTGTTTTGTTCAATAGGCTGTATTTCCTTTGGGATTTTTAATTAATAATATCCAGAATTGTTGTTTTTTTTCTTCCCAGAGGGTGTTTTTAAATAAGGGTTTGTCCCCCTTCACTCGTGGTGAATGTGTGTCGTTACCAATCGTACGCTCTTTTTTTCGGTGCCGTAAAAAATTCATTATACATTTACATATATATACACACACACACACACATACATATATCTGTATAGATCAAGCCTGGGCAAACTTTGGCCCTCTCTCCAGGTGTTTTGGATTCCAACTCCCACCATTCCTAACAGGCCCGGATCAACTCTTTGTGGCGCCCTAGGCCACACATTGGAAGCCACGCCCCCAGGCCGATGCTGAGCATGCGCATCAGAGGCCCTAGGGGTGGGGCTTCCCTTCGTGTCTTCCTCGCTCGTGTCGGGCACCCCTCCTTCCTTCACTCAAGGAAGGAGGGGCCCCCGACACGAGCAAGGAAGACGCTGAGCGAAGTCCCGCCCCTAGGGCCTCTGACACGGCTTCGTCACTTGCGCAGGTGCCGCTCCTTCCTTGAGTGAAGGAAGGAGGGGCTGGCGCGAGCGAGGAAGAGGCGGAGCGAAGCCGTGTCAGAGGCCCTAGGGGCGGGGCTTCCCTTCGCGTCTTCCTCGCTCGTGTCGGACGCCCCTCCTTCCTTCACTCAGGGAAGGAGGGGTGCCCAACGTGAGCGAGGAAGAGGCGGAGGGGCCTACGGCGCTCTGCGCGCAGGCGCAGAAGCGCCCAAAGATTGACTTTCTAAAAAGGGGGGGTCCGGATCTGGCGCCCCGCCCCCATGGCTGCGACCCTAGGCCGTGGCCTAGGGTGGCCTTATGGATAATCCAGGCCTGATTCCTAACAGCCTCGGGCCCCTTCCTTTCCACCCTCCGCCGCTTAAGCCGCCAAGGAAGGGGCCTGAGTCTGTTAGGAATGGTGGGAGTCGGAGTCCAAAACACCTGGAGAGAGGGCCAAAGTTTGCCCAGGCCTGGTATAGATACATATATAAATATATGTGTATATAGATAGCAAAGCGATAGCCCCCTCTGCAATTCGCTCCACATAAATCCAGCATTTGGTTCATTCTGCGCATACATCGAAAACAGAGTGGTTGCGTGGTATGACGTTGCCTCTTTCGGCCTGAGGAGAGGGACGCTTTGGTCCCTCGTAATGGAAAGCGTGGTCCACGGAAGGGCGTTGAAGTGGTCTTTCGGTTCAGGGCAAACCGTATCCCGGCATTAGGAAGAGCTTCCCGACGGCTAGACAGTAAGTTGGCTGCTTAGGAGTCGGTCCCTTTGACCTCTGGTTTCGTCCCAAGGTGCTTCCAGTCTCATGTTTGCTTACTGTGTGTAAATAGGGGCAGATGCTAAAGTAATAACATACTTTATGTATACTCCGCTCTGTCTCCCCGAGGGGACTCCGGGCGGATTACAGAACACATATAGGTAAACATTCAAACATTGTCTTTCCTTGTACAATTAACAAGGACAGACAATACATAAAGGTATATAGGCTTTTCTATCTTTTCCCCATCTCCGGCTCCTGGAGGCAGTGCTCGGCAGTGGCCACAGGGCGGTGCTGTTGCTCCATCTTCCATCCCGAGGAGCTTGTCGTTGTCCATAGACCTGATGGAATCATTGGCATCTCCTTATGGGCCCCGAGGCTGTTAGGAATGGTGGGAGTTGGAGTCCAAAACACCTGGAGGGCCGTAGTTTGCCCAGGCCTGACCTAAAGGCTCTTTAATTTCAAGCCAGGCCTGGTCTTGTGAGAAAGTGGCATTGAACTGAAGGGTGAACTCTGGTCCTGTTGTCAGTTTCTTCCGCCTCTGCCTCCCTTCCTCACAGGCAGGGGCGGTCCTACCGGTAGGCAAAGGATGCCGCTGCGTGGGGCGCCATCTGGGTAAAGGGCGCATTCCCCCGCCCGACGCCGCGCCGTAGCAAACCTCCCTGCGTGCCGAATAGGGAGTGCTGTGTTTACAGGCTTCTGCACCTGCGCACAGGAGCTTCTGGGCATGTGCGGAGGGGGGTGCGCGTGCCGAATAGGGAGTGCTGTGTTTACAGGCTTCTGCGCCTGCGCACAGGAGCTTCTGGGCATGCGCGGAGGGGGCGCGCGTGCCGAAGAGGAGTGCTGTGTTTACAGGCTTCTGCGCCTGTGCACAGGAGCTTCTGGGCATGCGCGGAGGGGGGGGGGCGCGTGCCGAATAGGGAGTGCTGTGTTTACAGGCTTCTGCGCCTGCGCACAGGAGCTTCTGGGCATGCGCAGAGGGGGGGCGCCAAAATATTTGCGGGGGGGGCGCCAAAATAATGTTCGCTTACTATTTAAAATTACCTTAGACCACCCCTGCTCAAAACACACCTGTGTGCACTGTGCGCACAGGGTCTCCAGGTGCGCACAGGTGTGTTTTGTTTCCTAGTGGGGCTGTTGTCCTTTTATCTCTTTCCCTGGTCACCGTTCCTCAGCATTTCAAGGAACTCGTAGACATGAGGCAGAGCTGCTTCTACAAGGCAATACGCATTATTCCCCGTCCCAATCCCGCTTTCCGTTTGCCCTGCGCTTGGAAACCGAACACCACTTCACTGACCCACTTCTGTTGCTTCCGAAGGGCGTTTTGCCCGGCCGATCCCCATTTAGGCACCTCCATGAATGTTGCTGTCCATCCGAATGGGAGTTCCACATTTCACATCCTACGGTCTGGTTTCTTGTGTGCCTTAAACGAGATGGCTTTGCTGACTGTATCTCTATGGTCTTTTTATTCCTATGCAGGTTTGTAAGGAGTTCCATCACAATACATGGCTATTTTTTTTCCCAAAAAAAAGGGCCTGGCTGGGCACTTGCGCCTGGCCAGGCCCAACATTGGTTTTTGGTTTCGGTTTAAGAAAAGGAACTTTCGGAAACCCGAGTGTTTTGTCTTGGATCCCGCCTCCCTCGCTCGTTTGAGGACCCGGCCCGGTCTCCAAAGAGGGAAACATACACATACTAAACATGTTTACCGCACACTAAACATGGAATGCTAGGCCTTTTTGGATAGGTAAGGTTAGCGGGCTTGGGTCTTCCGTCCAGGTGTTTTGGACTCCAACTCCCACCATTCCTAACAGCCTCGGGCCCTTTCCTTTCCCCTAAATGTGAGTATAAGCGGAAAGGAAAGGGCCCGAGGCTGTTAGGAATGGTGGGAGTTGGAGTCCAAAACACCTAGACGGAAAGGCCCACGTCTTCCCATCCCTGGGCTATTGGGATGCCCTTGCACTAATGTAACTTTGGCGGCAGCATCCTTGGGTGTGACCTGCCAGTGTGCCAATGTCGCCACATTGCCATTGTGCTCTATCCGTGTAGCAAATGCTTAAATGTTGCACGGAAGCGGCGAGCTGTGACGGGACGAGGCAATGCATGAAACATGCACCTTGTGTGGCACACACCACTTCTGAAATGGGAACAGGGAGCTTGTGTTACGCTTGGAGAGCGTTCGGCGAGGAAACCGGTCTTCACCTCTTCCGAAATGCCAGGTAGTCTGCAACACGGTGGCCCAAAATGCAAGGAAGTGGCATCTTGGGCTGGCGCTTTGTTGCTTGGAAGATGCCTACTTCCTCGCTCCCGACCAGGCGTGGTAGTAGTGTCCGACTTGCCTGGGAGGAGCTGTTATGTATCGTGTCGGGAGCGAACCGAGGCGCAAGTCACTTTGGGTCGCTTCTGGTGGGAGTTGAACTGCCTGTCTACACAGACGTTGCCTTAGGGGACACCTGGATGTGTTGCAGTCCTTGCGGGGAGGCTTCTCCCATGTCTCCTGCGAGACAGGGTGAGCTCCCGTCTGTCAGCTCCAGCTTCCCATGCAGGGACATGAGAGAAGCCTCCCACAAGATGGTGAAACATCTCTCTCACACACACACACAGAGATATATATATATATATATACACACACACACACACACAAATATTGATTGTGAACAAACGACAGGGAATGTCCCCTGGGCAACGTCTCTGCAGACGGCCACTTCACTCACACCAGAAGCGACTTGCAGTTTCTCAAGTCACTTCTGACACGATTTTACAAAACCCTAGAATGGGGCTAAGGCCTGCACAACTCGGCAATAGTAAGAAAGGGGCTAGTATACAAATAGGGTAAACTTCCGTGGGCCGGTCCTCCTCCTTTCCCTCTGTTTTGATTGGCAGCAACTCCTAACGTGACCCACAATTGGCCCGCCTCTCGTTCTCCTCCCACTTTCGATAGACTCGGTGGGCCGCAGGTTGTGCCGTCCTGCCGTGGGTCACGGGGAACAGAGTAGTTGTGTGTGACCGCTGTCCTATGTGTCATTCAGATCGGGATGAGTTTGTGTGTGTGTGTGGTGTAAACAAGGGCAGTTCTGAAAACACAGGATCAGTGGCACTGAGACCGAGAGTGCTGCCGACCCGACACCTTGCGCAAAGCCAATGTTAGGCAAGGCTGACTTCCGGCACACTGTCGTTCCCCATATATGTAATGGCAGCATGTTTTGACTCTAAAGGACACTTAAGGGTTTGGCGAGGGTAAACGTGCGCACAAGAAAATACATAGTGAATAAGGAACGTAAACGACTCCTGCCGGATCAAACCACGGGAAAGAAGTTTGGGATTTAGAATGTGAAAGACTTAAATGATCTATATATATAAATATATATTAGACCTTTTTCCTCACTTTGCTGTGCAAGAAAAATAATAATAAAAAAAGAAACACTGCTTTGCTATATTTAAAAGGAAAAGCTTTTTAACGAACCTTCTTCTATGACGATGTGCGTGGTCGATGTTTGTAGTCGAGCGTTCACAGGCGAAGGAGCTGTTTGCGGTGCAAGCCGCCTGGCGGCACAAGCTGGACTTTGTTGCCATCGTGGAGACACGAAACCTTTACAGGAAAACCCATCGGAAGCTAAACCTCTCTTTTTCCCTGAATGTGGTGTTTTTTCTTCAATATACAATAAATATTCTAGTGAACTTTTTATCAAATGGTTAAGAAAAATGCTAGAGGTTGTTGTAAAATATTTGTATCTTGCATTCACTCAAGTAAAGTAAAATACTGGCTTTTACTGTGTACTCCAGGCTCGCGCGTGTTTCCAGCCGCGTCTCCTTGGCTCCCACCGCGGAGCCCTCGTCCAGGGCGGGCGGGCGGGTGGGGGGGACTCTCTCTAACTTGGGGGGCCCACGCTAGCACTCCCTGCTTGGAAGGCTGGCTGCCCAGTGATGGGAGGAAGGAGGAAAGGGAAAGGGAGAGAGAGAGAGAGAGAGAAGAGAGAAGGAAGAAAGCAAGGACCAAAGGGTGGAAGGGAAGGAGAAAGAGGGAAGGAAGGAAAGAGAAGAAGGGAGGGAGGAGGAAAGGGAGGAGAGGAACGCGGGAAGGGAAAGAGGTAAGGCAAAAGGAAGGAAAGTCAAAACGGAAGGAAGGAAGGAAGGGGAAAGAGAGAAGGAAGAATGGAAAGACAAAAGGGTGGAAGGGAAGGAGGGATGGAAGGAGAAAGGGAGAGGGTGAGGGGAAAGACAAAAAGGGAGGGAGGAGAAAGAGAAAAGGAAGAAAGCAAGGACAAAAGGGTGGAAGGGAAGGGAGAAGGGAAGGCTGGGAAGGAGGGAAGGCAGAAGGAAGGAAAGTCAAGAAGGAAGGAAGGAAGGGGAAAGAAGGAGGAAAACAAGGACAAAAGGGTGGAAGGGAAGGAGAAAGGGAGGGAAGGAGGAAAGGGAGGAAGGAAGGAGGAAAGGGAAGGATGGAAGGAGAAAGGGAGACAAGGTGAGAGGGAGGAAAGACAAAAGGAGGGAGGAAGGAAGGGGAAAGGGAAGAAAGGAAGGACAAAAGGGTAGAAGGGAAGGAGAATGAGGGGAGGGAGGTAAGGCAGAAGGAAAAAGGGCGAGAAGGAAGAAAGGAAAGACAAAAGGGTGGAAGGGAAAGAAAGGGAAGGATGGGAGGAGGGAAGGGAGGGAGGGAAGGAAGAAGGAAGGAAAATCAAAATGGAAGGAAGGAGAAAGAGGGAGAGAAGGGAGAAAGGAAGGACAAAAGGGTGGAAGGGAAGAGAGAAGGATGGGTGGATAGGGTGGTGAGAGACAGGAGGGCCTGAGAAAAGAGTCCAAGGCGCCGCACCCGCGCCTGGGTTTGCCCATGCCTGACCTAGGCCTACAATCCATTGGTCTTATCGTTATCTATACATATAAGTGAAAACATGTTATGTGCAAGTGTGACTGGAGTGCCCACTCCCACAGACAAGGCCCTGCCTCCACAGACAGCGATAGTTCCCACCAAAGGCCCTCCCTCCCCCAGTGGCATTCGGGTTGGCGTGAGCGCCACGGACACGTCCAGGAGGCCGGCCAAAGTCCATCCTGCCCACCAACACCACCCTGCCCACCACCCAAGGGAAGGAAGGCTTTCATACGGGGACCATTTCCTCCCAGATTCTCTGTTTTCCCTCCCCCACAGGCACCCCAGTGTTCCCGACTCTCTCCATTGGTGTGAAGTTGTGATCATTGAAAGACGCCACACTGAAAGGCCCTTTTCAGAGGTTCTTTGCACATTGTGCTCAAAGGAGATTTGCTGCATGTAGATCAGTCACAGGAAAACCAAGCAGCGACAGAAGAAGCTCAAAACAGACGTGTTTTGTTTTTAATTCATGTACCATTACATCCCAGGAAGTTGCCTTGCCATCCCTCCCCCCCCCCCCCAAACGGTTAGGATTGCAAACTTAACAAACATAAGCAAGAGAAGTTATTTAAACGAATGTTGTGACTTATAGAAAAGTTGTTAAAATCACCCACGATTGCTATAAACTCAGGCCTGGGCAAACTTTGGCCCTCCGGGTGTATTGGACTACAACTCCCACCATTCCTAGCAGCTGGTAGGAGTTGAAGTCCAAAACACCCGGAGGGAAGGAGGGCCGAGGTTTGCTCATGCCTGCTATAACTCTTGAAAAGTGCCATGCCAAGGCAAAAACATGGAAGCGTTCAATGCGTCATACCTGCCGCTTAGTCAAAGGACAGGTGAGTGCCCAGCCCAACAAGCCACACTTCCCATGCATTTGCTTTCTATTCCCACTCTTCTCCCATACCTAAAGGCACCCGTTTCTCTTACCCTCCCCTCTCCAAGAAACACAAGCTTGGGTGTTCGAAATACCCCTTTCGTTACCTGCCTGGTGTTCTCATCCAAATCCATTCTTAACGGCGCCTTCCATCGAGGTGCAGGCGAGATGGGATGGAAATTAAGACGAGGGCGGGTCAAAAAGTTTTGCCTCCTGGATCATCACAACGTTACGAATGAACCTACAACAGCAGGCGTTGTTCCAGATCCTAGGCTGAACTGTCCTCTACACAAAACTACCATTCCACATCGTCCCCGTCAATTTGCGCACATTTGCGCCATCGTTGAACCCAGGCACCATTTGGAAGAATTCTGGGTTTCGCTTCGTGACCCATGATTTTAAAGCTGTTTTGCGGTCATTCACAGCACTGAATTGGAAACCACGTACGTTGTCTTTCAGAGATCCAAACAGGTAAAAGATTGGGTTGTCGTTTGTTTTCCGGGCTGCATGGCCGTGTTCCAGAAGCAGCATTCTCTCCTGACGTTTCGTCTGCATCTATAGAAGGCATCCATCGATGCAGGCAAAATGTCAGGAGAGAATGCTGCTCCTGGAACCCAGCCATACAGCCCAGAAAACACAACAACCCAGTGATTCCGGCCATGAAAGCCTTCAAGAAAGGACACAGGTAAAAAAAGGATTCAATGACTGGAATGACGCTAAAATGGCTTTGAAATCATGGGGCACCTGACTTTTTACCAAAATGGTTTTGATGTCTAGGTTGAACGATGGCGCAAACGTGTCCACATGGATGGAGACAATGTGGACCGGCAGTTTTGTGCAGAGGGCCGTTCAGGCGAGGATCGGGGGCCACTTCTGCAGTTACAGGTTCACTCATGTTTATATGACCTTTTGACCCACCCTCGGACTTTGGATTCGGACCAAGGTCTCAAAGGTGCATCTCAAGGAGTCTTGCCTTTGGGAGCGGAAACGGCTGCCAACGTTTACGACTTTCCATGGCTGTGGGTTCAAACTTGGCAAGGAGCCGTGCAAGTCCACGTGTGCAAGTCCCTCCGCACTGCCTGCCAGAAGTGGACGCTCGCCATGAGATCAAATGAGATCAAATGAGGAAAGTCCTGTGTTTTGGCCCACAACTCCCAGAAATCCCAGCCAGTTTGCCAGCCGTTGAGATTTCTGGGAGTTGACGGCCAAAACATCTGGGGAGGGGCCCACAGGTTGGGAACCACTGTATTAGGCCAAGACTCAAGTGTCAAAACACCTTGAGACCATCTCCACATCTCTTGAGCCTTCCCGGACCCCACGAAGTATGGTGGAACTTTACAGACGCACCAAAATATCCTAAGGACTCCTTTGGGACACGGACGTGACCCTTATGCCTCTTAGTAGGTACTTGGGGACAAAGCATTGGGGGGGGGAGATGTGTCCCTCCAAGATCTCTTGATGGATTCATTCATGCCCTCCCTCGCCTTCTTTAGTTGCCTGTCTCGAAGGAAGGCACGGCTGCAACTCGGAA